>JAQIUQ010003946.1:0-125000 GCA_030378365.1 Hybognathus amarus | reverse complement strand
CGGCACCTCTTTTCCCCACTTCAAGCACTGAGTACAACCGGTGCCTTTTATGAATTTACGTCTTTTAGTTTGTCAAAATATCTTAAATTTTAAAGTAGGGTAATGCGTTTGGAGAGTGCGCATGTGCGACGTGCTCTACTATGTAAGAATGTGCCAAATATTGAGTCTGGTAATAAAGCAAAATAACAATTAGAACTAGTCCTCAGATTACATGTTTGGCTCTCCAGTGTTTTGACTGACTACATCGGCGATCACCGGCAGTCAGTGAGAAAGCAAGATACAGAGCAGCAGGGAGTTTGGGAGGAGTTTAGATTACATATGAACATGATATGGCATTTCTAGTAACAAAGCTTTTTCTCGGTCTATTTGGACACAATAAATGGAGAAAAATGTAGTGCAGTGTGAAAGAGTAGCACTCCTGACTACTTTGAAAATCGTGCAGTCTGAACTTGGCATAAGAGTGCAAAGCAAACTTCCAAAAATATAATAAGCAAATATTAAAAATATAACTAATAATAAGAAATATATAAATACGATAATATCAGAATAATATATTAATGCCCAAAACTAAATCAAATAACTGAGGGTTATTTACAACAAGTACTAGGCAAAGTTACATAACCTAATAATATGTATTAGAAGTGCTAATAAGGTTTATAATGCGCCCCCTCCCTTCTCAAACAAACATTTCTGTTAACACTATGTATGAGCTAAGACTTAGCAATTATGAGACGATGGAATATGACACCAATTGGTGTGTGTGTGTGTGTATCTTTGGGCTCCCTTACCTGACATAATGTTTTCTGAAGTACACAGATTGAATCAGACATCAAACCTAATTGTTTATGACAATTTTTGATTCTCTAACTGCTTTGTCATCTAACAAGACTCATAGGAGGTTTTATTTATTTATTTATTTTTTTAACGCAATATGTCATTTAGATGAAGCATTCGTGCAGAATGAAGTTTAGCTGGAGAGGCAGAAACCTGCAATTTTCCAATAAGTTGGTTGGGTCTTTTTGCCAAATGAGACATAATGTTCCTTGAGCATGGATAGCTTTAATTAATCTGTGCTTTATTTGGTTGGCAGCACCGTATTTTTTTCAATGTCAGAGAATGGCTTATCTGTCAACTCACAGCACAGTCACAATAAGTGTTGTGTGGTATTGATTGTTTGTTTTATTTTTATAATACTTCTCCATTTCCATATGAAGTCAGGCTTAGGAATCTGGGCTACAAATTCTATTGCTCTTTAGCTTTCTAAAATGGTATTACCTTCAACCTTTTAGCCCTTAAAGTAATGATTCCCACTTTATCATTTCATCATTTGCAAAAAAAACAAAAAAAAAACACCTTTACTAATTTGCAAACAGCAATTGCACACACACAAAAACACACACATGTTTATTCCATATAAAAATAGTAAGATCTCTATGGGAAACAAATTTCTTTTCATCTTTATTCTGCTGCATGTAATATGAGCAATTGACTCTTCGATGCCTTTCCAGGAGATAAACTGCTTATTTTAGAAATTAAAAAGATCTCCCCCTTCTCAACATGTAAACATGATTTGCCCTGGGATTTAGTCCTCATTAAACAAAGACTACATGTCAAAGCAATTAGGAAAGCAATGGTCACAGCGTTAGGATTTAGAGCCATTTAAGACCTTGTCAGCCAGATCTCTTGGCTCAAAGATGTGAACGCAGGTTCCTGTATTCACTGGTTATGCTGTCTTTGATGACACACCATCTTGGATCATTATTAATCATTTCTTTTAAACCATGATACTGACAAATTTGTTAATCTGTGAAGTATCAGATCTCCGAACGTCCAATATTATGTATATTGAGATACAGGTATATCAATCAAGCATTTCCAGAATGAAGTAGTTTTAGACAGACAAAAGACAAAGCTATATTTCTACTAATCCAGACAGCAACTGTTCATAACAGTTAGAAAGACTTTGCATTTTATCGCTTGGTATGGATTACAAAGACAGTCTGCCAAACATTTAAAGCTGATGAGTGAATCATTTTCACGGGAAACATTTTCCAAAGTGTCACTTGCAATTAGCAGCCAGCGTTGCATAACATGCCATTCAATGTGTCAAAGTGGGTGACACCAGACTCATCAGAATGTTATCCAGCCCACAAGGCCATTTCAGATTTGATAAAATAGTTTGTGATGAATTATTAGCATCTTTCTCACCTGTTTTCTATCAGTGAGAATGCATTGCTTGCTAAGTGGACTTGTTATTGTGATAATGACTAAATAAGGTAATAAGTTATAACTAGAGTTTAATAAGGTTTAACTAGAGGTACACTAAAGATTTAGGAAATTCTGCTCAACAACCTACATGTTAGCATGGATAACTAGGCCACAAAGTGAGGTGGGCTGTGAAACAGTTACCGACTACAAAGTTTAGATGAAACCCAGAGCCCACTGTAACGTCCCTTGCACGTAGGCCCGCACCTGTAATTCACACGGCACCAAAACTGCTGCTTATAAATCACCCATCCATGAAAACAGATCAAATTGAAGGCATCCCACAAAGCTCCTGTCCACACCTTAATAAAAGAAAACCCATGGAATCCCTGTGAGACAACCCAACGAACGAGCCATGCTATGATCACTGCTAATTGCTCCTACCTTACAAACATTTGCGCATCCCACCGGAAACACGGTGACTCACTCAAGGACGCAGAGAGAATGCACAAACATAGCGACACCCTCATATATCACAGAAGGAATGCAAATAAAGAGCACTCCCACCCATATTAAGTAACTCCAACAGAAGTAAACAGTATTGGTACACATGCTTGTCTTGGAAAAGCCAGTTGAAAAGCTTAAACAGTGAATGGATGGATGAGAATCTTACTCCAGGCGAATGGAATCAAAGGATATATGGTGTTGCAGAAGATAAAGATAAAAATGTGTGTCTGCAGGCCATCAAGATCTGCAAAGCTGTTTTACCTGAAGATTCAGGGCGACTTGGAAACGATTGACATTGCACATCGACTGGGCAAGAAGAGCACAGCTGACTCCCATCCATGACCCATTATTGTTCAGTTTACATCGTGAGTGATAAGAAATGAAATTTGGAAGTGAGCTAAGACTTTTGCCTTTCTCCAAGCCAAAAGGTGATCGTGAAAGGCGCTCAAAGCTGTGGCCATTGATGAAACAGGCTTGGAATGCAGGGAAAACAGCTTTTTTTTCGTGGGAGCTCATGAATTTATTCACGGTGAAGGAGAAATTAAGATATCCGTTTGTATTAAATATCCTTTTTCTCAAACACGTGATGGTTCTCAAGATTTTTTTGGGGGAGTGCAGGGACCATTCCTCCGGGGGAACATTGTCCTTGGACAGTTTGTCTGGGCCGACGTTCAGGTGGCCTGGCACATGCGCAGCTCTCAGAAAGCGCAGATAGTGACCAAAACGAAGAGGCGTTCTGTCAAGATTGCAGAGGTTTCTGGGTCTGACACTGCCCTTACGGTTCACCTAGAGACATGTTGTCCGAACGGACTGAGAATGTGGTGGTCCTGTATGAACGGGAGGAAACACTTTAGCACGTTCTCCCGAGTTGGACGTGTCTGTCGACATGACCTTTCGGTATGAAACAGTTCCAGCGGTGAAGGCGAGGCTCGAGAGAGGGACTCCAGCGAGCGCTCCGCAACTCCACAGTTGTGGAGAGCTTCGCTGAAGAGATGAAAATTAGAGATTCAGCCTCCGAGCCCCGCTTCTGTACGCTAAGGCCATGTGTCCACCAAAGCGTTTTTCCACGCGCCTGGCATATGTATGTTTTCAATGGGAGCGCAGCGTTTTTAAACACCATGAGCGTAACAAGGCGCTGAGCTTTTTCACGCTGAAGCGCCGAGCGCCGGGCACTTTTTACTGGTCGCGAAAGTTGAAAAATGTTCAACTTTGGATAAAACGCAGCACTCATCACTGTCACTTCTTACCCAGCCAACCAATCACAGTGGAGGAGGAGTGGGACTAATACCACACCAACCAACTGTCACAACATTATTTCAGAACAACGACATTAATCAACAGAGCTAACTGAACAAAATGGATGAAAATTTCATTTTTGGTATGAAACAAATTATCTGCGATAATATCTGCGACTTTTGCAGCCAGTTGATGAATTGTAGTTTAATTCACTTCCGAGTTGGTTTCATGAGATAGACAGGTTGCCGCTTGATGAAAACAGATGCTAAAAAGAAGTGCCCCATACTTCTTTCTTCTTAATGACGATTTACATTCTCAGTCCATATCACCACTTACAGGGCAATTGTGCAATCACTTTTATTTGTATCTTTTCGTCTTTAATCAGTTTTTTTTTATTATTATTGTGAACAAGAATTATTGTCACAGTTACTCTTAATTTTATGTTTTTTAGTTTCAGTTTCAATTCATTTTAGTGTGCTTATCTGGATTCCTTTGTTTCATTTCCCCACTCTGGTTATTGATTAATTAGCACATCTGCGTGTAGTTTGGCTCATTATTGTGTATTTAAGTTCCTCATTCCCTTCTGTTCCATCACAACAGTTTCCTTCTTTAAGGGGCTTTCACACTGGCAGTTTAGTTCTGGAACGGGCACGGTTCGCATGAAAAATCACTAAGGGGGCTTTTACACTGGGCTCGTTTGCTGCGGTGCGAGCCCGAGCGTGTTTGTTCCCGGCGCCCCCGCAGCGCTGGTCTGGTTTCACACTCAACTTGATTCTATCGAACCCCGGTGCGTTTGCGTGCATCTTACGTCATTGCAGAATCATCTACGTCATGGTAGAAAGCAGAACGTGGGTAAATATTGGGGTTTCTTATTAATTTGCTGCTATTATGAGCAGTTGAGTGAACAATACAGGTTTACTGTATGTGTCTCACATAAGGTGGACTTCTGCTGCTTGCAAACGGACTCTTTTGAGGAGACAGTGGATTTCCAAATGTGTTGCTCTGATTTCATCGCACAATGCACGAATACACTGCAGGCTCACTCTCGCTTGTATCGAGGTAAATCATCAACACTATCATCCCTTACAAGTGTTTTATTTAACTCAATACATCACAATAAGCTAAAACGCACACTTGGGTACCGAACCCGAGACTACCATAGAAGGAAAGTATCCTGCACATGCATTTTAGCGTATTGTGATGTTTTCAGTTAAATAAAACACTTGTAAAGGATGATAGTGTTGATGATTTACCTTGGAGATGAGCGAGAGTGAGCCTGCATTGTATTCGAGCATTGCACGTGGAAGTTGAGTGTGAAACCAGGCCAATGCTACGGGGCGCGGGAACAAACTCGCACGGGCTCGGACCGCAGCAAATGAGCCCAGTGTAAAAGCCCCCTGAGAATGCTGTTTTGTTGAAACAGTGTTTTTTTTTTTTTTTGTTTTTTGTTTTCGGATTATCTGATTTTACTTGTTTGATAAGCTACACTTAAAATGTTGAATCCCATTTGGCTATCTTCATCATCTTTGGACTAAATTGCGACAATTAGGCCTATATTGTTGGTAATTATTGCTTATTGGGTAACTCTTCCTTTTACAGCCCAGTTACCCATGTAAATACTATGTACCTATTTTAGTAACTACAATTACTGGGTAATAACTAGTACTAACCCTGAACCTACCCCTAAACCTACCCCTGTTCCATGTACTTACCTTATATTAGCAGTACATTCTAGGTAAGTACACTGTAAGTACCCTGAAAGTACTGTACTGTAAAAGGAAGCGTTACCGCTATAAATTACAAAAATATCTGTGCTTGCAAAGATAACATGGCTGTATGCGTTTTTTTTAGAAAGACATAACGTTCATGATGTGTGAGATGGGAATACAATAAAATACATAGAGTAACATAAACATTGTTTTATTTTCTAAAGCCAAAATCTTGTTTTCTAAGGATACTGCTGGTAGTTAAAAATACATAATGTCATATAATAGACTTAAATGAACACAGATTTGATTTGATCTGTTTGATGGCTAGACAAACAACAATCTGCACTGAAAGCATGCACCGGGAGCAGATGAGGACGCCTATTCTAGGTCAGATTTGGTAAATCTAGGACAACCCAGACTCTCCCAGAGCCTCGCCGCTAGTGCTGTCATGTTTTAAACCATTTTCATTTTCATCAGAAATGCATGTGGCTCTAGCACAAAGCTAGAATCTCTCCTTACTTTTACATTTTTCCAACCTTTCTACCCCTTTTGTAAACTGTACTAAATGTCAGACTGTTTCCACAGTCCATCTTCCAATGATCTTGTAGTAAATAACACCATTCAGGGCTTTACTGAGCTTTTAATCATTTGCTTATTCATGTTTGACCTAGTAAATATATCTAATGGGCTACCATGATTTCTATTTCAACTTTCTATGCTCTTTGCTTTTGACATCCCATGATGAATGCAAAGTTTCCAAATTCGTAATTCAGGTAGAGCTGTACCCCATATCTTACATTAAAGATTAGTTGTGCTAATCAGTGACTTACTTAAAAGTTTTAAAACAGCAATCTGAAGTCCATCTTTCCTTTACTCATTATTCATAATATTAGTCTCCATCTGGGATAGTGGCAGTCTTGGCTGCAGTCCTTGTGTGTCTATGGAGTAGGATCTGGGACTCTGTTTGACTGAAGATATTGTAATATGTGGCCAATGTGTGAATTTATCTGGAAACCATGTCCATCTCCTTCCATTTTAACTTTTTGGACTGTTGGTATTTATTATTATTATTTGTTTGTGTGAATTAATCAAATTAGCATGACCCTTAAATAAAAAAATAAATAACAAAAATGTTAAAAGATCGATGCTAGAAGATTGCAGGACACAAATGAGGTCCTGTTTGTTTAAAATAAGAGCTTTAGCGTAAGTTCTGCCAGGAAGACTCAATCGTTATGTCACTCATCATCTTCACATCTAACCAATCATGTTCTAATAATTGCAGTATAAAAGATCGGCACTTACACATGTCTGAGTTTGCAAACAGTTGCCTCCTTTCTCCCTCCCCAACGCGATGGTCCCTTTCCCTCCATCATCCCACCGCCACCAGGCTGGTCCCTTTCCATACCTCCCGGAGGTCGGCTGCAGGGGCATGCATTCCCATGCCCTTGCCTGACGCCAGAGAACTTTATAAATATCTGCTTGCTGGGCTGTTAATAAATATATGCCTTTGTTACATCATTTTATCTCCTGAGTCTTTCTGGTAGAACCATTTGACAGGGTTATTGTACTTGAATTGTACTTCATTATTAGAGCCATGACCGATATATCGGCATGCCGATATTATCGGCCAATATTAGGCATTTTCCAAATTATCGGTATCGGCAGTTATAATGGCCGATAAATTAATATTTCAAAAATAAAAACGGACTAAACACGCTTGAACCATGTAATTAGTGTTGGAGTTGTGTAGTTTGTCCACCAGAGGGCACTCTACACCGTCCCTGTTGACAACACTCGTTGAGTTGGTCACGAGACATACATTGCTTGAATAGCAATTAAAAGAACATCCCCATCAGTCACGGAATTAGTTGGTAATAATTGCGTTACGTTGTTACAGTGTAGTTGACTGACTGTCCTTTTACCTTTTGACTATGTGACTGAAGTATTTCTTTAATAGCGCGTGACAGTTAAAGCAATGAGACGTATCATCTCTCCTTGGCCTGTTACATTGAAAATGTATGTTTTACACTTTGCAGTATGACGCCATCCATTGCTAAATTATAACTCATCATAGACTAGCTAATCACAAAGCTAGCTAACGCCACTATCAGTCTGTTCTGTTGTGACAATAAAAGAAACAATTTTCTTTTTAAAATGCATAATCATAATATTTTAGTTAAAACTCTGAAAACTTATAATAAAATAAAATATCGGCCGATATATCGGCATATCGGAAGTTTAAAACCAAAAAATATTTGTATCGGTATCGGCTCTATTCATTATCCATAAAGTTCATACTGGTCCCCTGGTTAAAACATAGGCATTAGTATGCAACATTTACAGGTATAAAACATACTTTTTTGTACATTTGTATAGTTGCTGAAACTTATAATATTGACATTTTGGCAACATGTAAACATTTTGGCAACAACTGCTATAATCGGGTTCCCAGTGCATCTACCAACCCAGAAAATGCGAAAAGTGAAAACCCAGTAACTTGTTTTAATATGACTTTCTCTGCAAGCATGTCAAAAAATAAGCCGTTCAGATTTTATTCCCCTTCTGACGTAGGAAGGGGACCTTATTATAATATTACCGCTCCTTAACATGCACATTTCCACCCATGTTTCCACAGATTTGGTTTTCGCAAGCGACAACAGTTGAGCAAAGCATGCTCAACTAATACTCCTATACGGTAATACTCCTAAGTGGTGAGCAGCCGGTAACAAGAAGTAGTTGAAGAAGAACGTCCTCATCTCAGTTCTCGCGCATGCGTTCTGGAAATCTCTTCAACTCTCGTCTCAAGGCCCATAATGAAAGTAATGGAATAGTCGAATAAAGTCGTTATTTATGGGGGGTTTTTTCGCACAAAAAGTCTCGTCACTTTATAAACTTATGATTGAGCCACTGTAGGCACATGGAATATTTAAACATTTTTTTCAAGTCAAGAGCCAGTCCCTTAGGCAGCCTATGTAGGAGTGATCCACCTCTCAGATTAAATCAAAAATATCTTCATTTGTGTTCCGAAGATGAACGAAGGTCTTAAAAAATTTACATTTTTGGGTGAACTAACCCTTTGAACTCTGATAACAGATCAAAATGTTGACTCATGCATTTTCTGTAAAGCTGCTTTGAAACAATGTGTATTGTGTAAAGCTCTACTAAATGATAAAAGAAAATGAAGAACTACAGTACACCTTATGTAAAAATACACACGGATACTCATGAGATCACATTGCAAATGTCAGACACAAGGATAAACAGTGCCCATAAGTATGTATTAAAGTTAAAATGGTAACTACAATAATTAATCTTGTATCGAAGATGGTAAGTATGTAGTTTTAAACAACTGTCTGAATTCAGTTTTCTCCTTCAGAATATGTAAATGAGGTTTATCACCACAACAGTCTCTCTAGACGCACCCTGAACCTTACCTTGTGGCCCAGCAGCCACGTTAGATTACTTACAGAGGGAGAGAGCTGTTAATATTTCACTCCTCACTGTAAAGAGCGTGTGTGAATGGCCTGGAGTGTGAGACGGCACCTTCTGTTCTGATGTGAGGCCTTAACAGTAAGCAGGCTTCTTTCACACAGTTCCCACACGACTCCACTGCCTGTTATATAAAGACCAAACTAAACTTTTTTTTTTCAACTTTATATGAGTTTATTTTACTTGATTATCCTATAAAATTGGAGTGTTCTGTAATTACCTTGGTACCTACTAGGAATATTAGCTGAATTAAGGGTGCTAAGGAAAGCTTCTAACATGAAACCATATGGAGAGATTAATCTCTTGACTATTTAAATACTGAAAGCATATAAAGTAGGTTAGGCTTAATTCAGTAAACACTATTTTATTTTGCACAACTCAATTCCTCTGTAATTGCAAGCTTCTTTCTCCCTTTAATCTCAAAGTTAATCCCTTGCAACCTAAATGCATTTCAAACTCTCTTTTTTAATTGTATTTTTATGTATTCTTACAATGTAAATAAGTTAAATAATATTCCAAATATAGTTTCCAATGTTGTCAGATTAATTAAATCTCTTGACATTCATACTTTTTCTTTTTTCATATACACTGCATGCAAAATGTTGGGCTCTGTAAGAGATTATATATATGTATATATATATATATATATATATATATATATATATATATATATATATATATATATATATATATATATATATATATATATATATATATATATATATATATGTGTGTGTGTGTGTGTGTGTGCATCTATATATATGTGTGTATATATATATGTGTGTATTATATATATATGTGTGTATATACACCACTTATGTATGTATATATATATATATATATGTATATGTATATATATATATATATATATATATATATATATATATATATATATATATATATATATATATATATATATATATATGTGTGTGTGTGTGTGTGTATATATATATATATATATATATATGTATATATATATATATATATATATATATATACACACACACACACACGGCAAGCCAGACCTATCAGAGATGTTAGGTCTGGGACTCACAGTTGGCATACCTCAATCCGCGGGGGCAGGATAAAAGGTTGTCTCTTCAATATCCCTCTGCACGCACATAGGAGAGCGCTAACGCAACCAGAGCGAATGGTGGCTGTGGCTGAGTGAGTCCCATGCATTTTCCCATGGTTTTTCTCCAGCAGAGCAAGTTGATATATTAAACTTTTGCCGTATCCGGTCGTCAAAACTCTGAACACATCTTCCTTTTTTAAGAATGACTTAAGTGACATTCTCTTAACTCCAAGTCATCCGAGTCGCGGCCAAAGCCCGAATCGAAAGACCGCCATTCGCCAGCTGCGTCTTGTTTGTTTTAGCAGGGAAATCACCTATGGAAATCACGGCGCTGAACCGTCACAACTCTGCCGTCATTGTTTTAAGCCCGCCCACCAACTCTATACACGATGTGATTGGCCTGACCAGAGTTTGGATTTTCCACTTCGAAAGTCAATCGGAGAGTTGCTAGACCACACTTTGCAGCAAATAATTCTTTGCTTCCGCTAGGGTGCGTCTAGCTTTCTAGGCTATAACGATACATGTATTTGTATTGAACTGTTCGTTACGAGGCTTTTTGGTTCGGTTTTCGGTACGCATTTTTTAACCGAACGGTTGTCAATAACATTGGAAACAACAATTTCCAATGTTGTCAGATTAATTAAAATCTCTTGACATTCATACTTTTTCTTTTTACATTTACACTGCATGCAAAATGTTGGGCTCTTGTAAGAATTTATATATATATATATATATATATATATATATATATATATATATATATATATATATATATATATATATATATATATATATATATATATATATATATATATATATATATATATATATATATATATATATATTATTATTATTATTATTACTACTGTCATTTCACAAGGACACATTAAATTGATGAAAACTGACGGTAAATACTTATTGTAAAAAAAATCTATTGCAAATAAATGCTGTTTTTTTGGTCTTCAAAGAGTCCTGAAAAAAAAAATATGCATCAAGGTTTCTACAAAAATATTAGAGCACACGAACATTTTCAACATTAATATAATGACTGCTGAAAAATCTGCTTTGCCATTACAGGAATATATTAGCTATATTTTAAAACATTAAAACAAACAAAAAGGTATTTTCAATTGGCTTTATGCACAGCTGCACTTTCCTGAACTTAAGCCAGCTCCTTTGTTTCCTGTCTGCCATTATTAGACAAAATTGATTAGTTCAGGTATGACCTCAGTAGTCACGGCAGCAAAAATCAGACACACCTGAATTAATCAAGCTTGGCCAATAATGGCAGACAGGAAAAAAAGGAGCTGGCTTAAGTTCAGGAAGTAGTGTAGCTGTGCATGAAGCCAATTATAATAATAATTCACAATAGTAATGTTTTTACTGTATTTATATCACATAAATGTAGTATTGGTGAGTATAAGATACTTTTTTCAAAAACACTAATACTTGTATTCTGGCAACATTAATATTTAAACGTTTGTTAGTTGCACACCTGAATACATTACATTACAATACAATACATATTGAACTCCATCTCAAGGAGTCTTTTAAACTAGAAAGATATGCTTTTAAATGTAGGGTAGGCAAATTTCGGAGTGGCCAGCAATACCAAAGCTTTTAAAAGCATGAGAACCCACCCTTCCCTTCAGAGCATCTCCAAAGCAACCACACCTTCTTCAAAATACATGAACACAATGCACACAGCAGTCTGCAAAGCACCAGGCAACGAGAGACAGCGATTTACTACCTTATGTCTCAAAGCACATAACATTACAATAATAATAAACATCAATAACTTAAAGAGCACTGACTTTTATATAAATACATTTAGACCACTTAACTTAGATATTGCTACCAGGATGTGAAGAGACTTTCAACCAGCATAACAAAAATGTCCAACCCTTCAACCTTCCTAATAATTGAAATGTATTAAAAAATACATTAAAAAAAAAATACAAAATTAGCAACTACCAGCATTGGTTCCTCTATCCGACCAATTGGTTCATCTAAACAGAAAGGATTTTGTTTCAAAATCAGCCAATAACACAGACATTTTACTCTCCGAACTGTTTGTCTTTAAAATCCCACAGCACATGCTTGCTCAACTACGGAAAAAAAACCGGTTTCATTTCCTGCAGCAATCTCTTTATAAACGTGGCTGTGTGAGACAAGAGGGACTAAAGCAATTGACTGTAGAGCAGAGAATTGGAAATTAAAAGCATTAAATCACAATTTGTTGTTTGTGGTGACACATCCTTCATGGGCCAGTGGGCCGCAGTGGAGAGGTCATCCACTGGCTCTGAGTGATGTGCTTCATCAAAGGTGCTCTGGTACAGGATATTTAGGCTCACCGTTAACCCTTTCCAGATGACATGATGGGTCTGCTTGCACATTTGTTACTGTTGTGTGCCAAATTGAGATTGACAGGCTCTGAAGTTGTTTTACCCTTAGCTAAATAGTTTAAATGGCACATAAAGGAAACAAAGACTGCGTCCAAAAGCAAAAAGAAATGCTGCCTCTGCAGGAAGGAAACAAAGTGAGAGGGCAACAAGGCATGTCGAAAATCTAATGATCATGTACCATCCTGTCAACTGAGATACCTTCATCTGATTGATTTTTGAAGGCAGCATACAGATGTATCCTTCCCTGCCTATGATATCCTACAATCCTGTGCATTCAATTCCATGACAGTTGAGCTAGAAAAAAAAACAGTTTAGGTTGGTCAGTTTGTGTAAATGTACATTTTTTACCTACTTTTTCCACTTTTGATGTCATTTCTAACGATAAATTACTATTGTGGTAGGCTTAAAGTGCTTAGTTTTCACCAACGCTCTCTCTATTTTGTTGTAGATCATTAAACCGTAATGTTGCATCAGAAGCATGTTTGAAATCAGTTTTGTGAGGTACCTGTGCAAACGCTCCCTGCAAATTCATTGCCTGATAAGGGCAGCAAGTCAACAAGTCAGCTGTCTGAGCTTTCGAATGCATTGCAATGAGTTCAGTCTAAAAAGTCAATCCAGTGGTAGATCTGTTTATTATTGATAAAAAGTACTTAAGTAAAGTACTTAAGTGTAATTAAAGCTGCTGTCCGTAGTTTTTTTTTTTTTTTTTTTGGTTCAAAATTATCCAAAGTAACTTTTTGATTCAAAATATTAAGCTTGTAATACAGTTTTTAATTCCAGTGGTACAGCTGGATTTCCGCGGAATATTTGAGCGTGACTTTATGTGATTTTGTCACATCTGTTCACATGAAGAGGGAGTCTCAGCTACTAGGCTATATTGCGTGTGAGGATGCTGGAGGTGGAGTTTTATAGCCTTTTCTCACAGCAACTGGAATTGGCAGCCTCACACTCTCCTCAAACATCGTGTTCATCCGCGACTGAATAAGTGCAATTCACCTTTGTGGCAATACCAGGTGGCAATATCTGATACTGAATGTACTGGAAAATGAGCTCTGATGAGGACAGTGGTGATAAAACATCTGCTCAAACGGAACCCTTACAAGCTCCAAAAGTTAACAATATGTTAACATTTTATTCTTAAACAATTGTTTCTCCAATATCAGGAGAGTTTTATATAATCGTGACGGGTATGATCCAGACCCGACTATGTAATATTGATTGGCGAAACATTCATGCATTTAAGGGTTATTGCATTTGGTCTTGGAGGAATAGATATGCTCCGCTGCTTCTGATATTGCTGCTGCTTTAGAGCAAATAAAGAGCTTGCTAGCGCCTACATAAACAGACACGATATTGTGAGCAAGTAAGACATGCTGCTGCTGTTGCACAAATAGCCTATGTAAAATTGGCTATGACAGATCTGTTTGGATCAGGGCAAGGTGGAGGTGGAAATTGCTAGTGTGTCTGACATCACAAAATACCTTGTAACCAATCCTGTAAATGCTCTGGCTGGCTTTAGCATATCAATTAACAGCAAACTAGTAGGGGGTCTGGAGAGATGGCAGGTTATCCCAGGATATTTTTTTGTTGATATGAAAAATCTGGTAGATTTAGCAATCTAGCGCATTTATGATGAATAACTATATGACTTTCTCCATTGACGTTCTGAGATATTAAACGCGTTTCTGATGATTGTTAGAAGGTAGACTGAGATGCCAATGGGAACATATGTGTAAGAATAACAACCCATGAGCTGTTTGATAACATAGTCAAAACAAAAGGCTAACTATATTAATTACCGTTATGTGTACCGTTACATTAAAGAATGATACCATTGTGCAGCTTTTACCTCAAAAAGATGGTAGAGGAATATGTGAGCTGGCGTGAGTGGAGGCGGGGCTAATTAGCATATTAATATACTAAATGGAGCAACGGTGTAGATTTACATTTAAGCTATTTTAAGTCAAAACATTTTCTTTTTTTTTAAATATCACATTTTGGTGATCAAAGATGAGTTTAAAGGGATACAACTATTGATTAAAGGGGGACTTTAAAGGGTAACTAAACCCTAAAACCACTTTTTTTAGTTAATGATTTATAATACTGAGGCTTTATTAATGCTGTTCATTGATTCAAGTAATTTTTTGACATTTTGGGTTTAAAGTGTTTTAATTCTACTATATATGGTGTAAAAATACCTGAGTGCTGCCCTCTTCAGGTTGAACGGTGGCTACTGCAGTTGAATTTTCCTATAGGAAGTTGTGGTAAACTGTGATGTCAGAGAGTTCCAGCTAACCAAGCCCTTGCCTACAGAGAGATGCGTCTCAGGTGCACGCCCCCTCCCCAATCCACTGGGCTCTGCTCACTTTTCCAGCATTTTTCAAATATTGCCAGTGGGTGGAATCAGGCTCTGACCAGGGGTTTAGTTACCCTTAAATTTTTAGCAGCAAGCTCATTGGCTGCAGATACAACATAGGTTCATGACTAAACTTGTTATTTGTTCTTTAATTATTAAAAGTTATGTTAGATAAATCAAGGGCATCTTTGAATTCAAATGAATCCAAAAAAATTCTTCCAGCAATATGTAACATATAAAAAACATGTCTTACTTCTTTGCTGTGCCTGTCTGCCATTTAAAGTATTGACTTAGTGAAATTGTCATAGGTTGGATTCTCTTGCCAAGGGAAAGTGATGACGTTGCAATAAGCATGTGAAATCACTTTATGTGTCTATTTTATAATAATTCACAATTCAATGCAGTGACTAATTCATGAGTCATTTTACCCCTCAATCCCTCTAGTCTCCTCCTGCACCAGAACTGCTCCTTTCAAAAGACAATTCAAAGACAATGCAGTCACTTTAAAGCAAGCACAAGTACAAAACCAACCTTTCATCATCACCATTATCTGATCTTCTAAGAGCTCAAATGAAAAATTTATATCCCACCAGCACAAACCCCCTTAATTTGAACCTCTTATTAGCTTTAATTCCATTTAAAATGAGCTCACAACCTGACTGAAAAGAAGGCAATTAACACGTGCTGGCAAGTGAATGGCAGAATGGGAGATGTGACGTTTTAACTGATAAACTCATTCACTCCCAGCGGTGTAGACTGTTTGTGCCGTCCACACGTCCCAGGTGGGCAGCCGATAGGCATGCTCGTGGCACAGCCCCAGATCGCCAGTTATCTGTTTAAACAATTAAGCAGCTATTTCAGGAACAAGGAACCACCATCCCCAGTTGACTCCAAGGTGGCTCTTGGGACACCATGGCAACAGCCCATTTTAGTCTTGAACAATAATACCGTAAAGTGGTGTTGGATCTGGTAAATGGTCAGTCCACTACATGAAAGGTCACTTTTGCAGTTCTTATTTTTGTATCTTTATTGCTGGTGTATGTTCTCTTGATGGACAGATAGATACATTTTTACTGACAGTCAGTCATCGGATGTATTTTTATTTCATTAACCCCCTAACATTAATGATGGCTATTTCTTTTCAAAGAAAACATATTTACGATAAATCAATAATAGGCAGTAATGAACATGCTTTTTTTAAACTGTTTATTGCCATGTAAGTTCTCTTTATCATTTTTTAAACTACTAGTGACAACCGTCCTTTACAAAAAAAACTAAAAAAACTGCAGTACATGGTTTTATACTTTGACAGTTTTCCAACTATTATGATATGTCTTCTATGTGTTACAGGGTATTCAGACAGGCAAGGGTCATAAACAGCAAACACAGCATATGAGACAAGGCAAAACTCAGGATCAGAAACCAGGCGAAATGACAAAGGCAGGCGTCAGACCTCCAGACGCTCCAAAGGACATCTAGGCGGGAGGCAGAGCAAAGATGATCCCAGGGGAGGGACGGAATGCCAGGCCCGTGCAGGAGAACGGGACCAGGAGGTAGCCAGGGCAGGCCTGGACCACAGAGCGTGGGCCGACCAGACTGGGCCGTTGACCAGGGCGGAGCAAGATGAAGTGAAGGCCAGGGCAGAGCTGGATGAACCGAAGGCCATGGCGATGCAGGGAGTCGGTGGCCAAGGTGAAGCAGGATGGACCAAAGGCCACGGCGGTGCAGGAAGAGTCGGCCTCCAGGGTGGAGCAGGATGGGCTGAAGGCCAGGGTGGAGCTTCCACATGCTTCCCAGGATGTGAAGACCTCTCGCAGAAAAAAAAATACTTGGGGGAACCTACGGGGATATTGGCTGGAACAGGAACTGACATTTGCTCAAGAAGTGACAATGGCTGTGGAAGTGACTGTTCAGTGGACGAGCGACAAATAGTCTCTTGTGCAGCGGGTAGGACCAGAACTGGCTCGACAGGACTGGCCTGAGGAGCAGGCTCATCAGGACTGGCCTAAGGTGCTGGTTCGTCGAGGCTCACGTGAAGCATAGGCTCGTCGGGGCACACTTGGTGCACAGGATCGTCTGGGCTGAAGTGTAGCGCAGGCTCGGTTAGGCTGATGTTAAGCTCTGGCTTGTCGAATGTGACATGACTAGACCCTGGTTCAATGAATGCTGCAGCGTCTGTAAAGCTCCTTCTCCATCTTACCCACAGTGAGAGCAGAACCACTCAGTAGAAGGGCCATGTCAATATACTGCATTAAAGTACCGTGAGGATCTTGGATGGGCATAAGTGAACAGAGCGGTTCAGATAACCTGTCCGCTGAAAAAGATCATTTAACATTCAGTGCTCATTATCATGAAATGTGCCAGTTCAAAAAAACTCTTTGGCATATCAATCGATTCGAATCTCAGCTCCTGTATCCGTGTTCGGCCTCGCTGTGTGAGCTCATCGTGATGCTGTCGAAATTTACCGGGAGAGCTTGGAGTGGAACTGGGATCGGCTCAGGACTGACTTCTGTGGAGACCGGTTGAGTCTGTGACAGTCCAGTTGTGGAAACATGAAGACCGAGAACCAGCCTCTCCAACGACAAGGTGAGTTGATCCAGTTGAATTGGTGTAGAGCGATCTGTTTTTATAGTTTTAGTATTAATTTTAGTTAACAATAATGACACTGTTTGACACACCTGCATATCTCAATCACAGGCAGCTGCATATGATGGGCCCTTTCAAAATAGGAACAAGGGATGCATCATGCACCGATATGAACATTTTGGCCGATACTAATAACCGATAATTCTTTATATTTGAAAGCCGATAACCAATATAATGGCCAATAAATCTAAATCCAAATTTGTATATATTTTTTGAAAGCCTGATTACAAAACTAAAGACTCACCATTAAAATCCATTTCCCATGCCTACAATTATAATGATGTTCTCATTATAATTGTATGTAGAGGGCTCCAGACTGAACTTTTTTCAGCTCCGTCCTGGAACCGTCCTGAATGACAATTCTGAACTCGTCCTAAAGTGAATGTCAACCGTCCCAAAATAAAAATTTTGTTTCTGTACCTGCTGTTATCATCCATAGCTGTTAGTTAACTAAAACAATTCAGATGACTAAAATATAATGGGTTTAGTTCAACTGTAATTAATTTAGAATTTCTCTAAAATTTCCAAACCTACATTCCAGAGAAAAAAAAATCTTTTAAAGAAGTTAATATATGAATGATTTTAAAGTTTGTACATGCAATACAGATACAGATTTAACTACTGTGACTTAAAAAATACATTAATTTTTTCCAAACAAAAATTATTATTTATCTTGCCTGAGATGTTTGCGCTCATTGCATTTTTACAATGGGGAATGTTGTTAAGAATTTACACAACACAAAGCTTGATTTAAATTGTTCAATTAAATTGAAAAAAAAAGTTGCACAAATAAATACAATAGAATAAAAATACAAATAAAGACAAATATAGAGAAAAGTTTTTGAAGGTCTAACTACTATATTCATAGACAGAAATTGAATAAAGTAATCAAATGGAAAATAACACTGGATATTATTTTAGTCCAGAATAAATTAAATAGGCCTACATATGCTATCAATCCTGATTCCTTTAACTTTAATTCCTTAAATTTTTATGTTTTGATTTTTATGTTTTGATTAATGACCGACACATATGGGTGCTGTCTCTTTAAGAGTTAGGGCACGGATTCTGTGTGCATTGTGCTGGCATGCGTTTTATGCTTATTAAAGACAAAACCGGCTATGTTTAGACTATTATACTCACTGAAGACCGAAATTGGCACAGTTTTGCGTGTTAAATGCAATATAATCCGTGAAAAATAACTTTTGTTACTGGCCAGCTGTCCTTGAGGCGGATTTTCTATGAATGTGCGCATAGTCATCCCAGAGAGCGCGCGAGCACTGATTAGTTTAAAATCGCCTGAAATGTTTAAACTGGTAAGGCTTAAAAACACGTGCAAATGCATTCACGATGCACTGCTGGCCCGATTGTGCAAGTGAATATTCCGTCAGGTCACACTCCTGAACGCGGAGTGTGTATTCTCGCAGCAGTGACGGATGCTTGCCTTCCACAACACATTTTGAGAGAAGAGAAGACGCAGCACCGCCTGAACACTCACGCTGTTTGTGAAATTGCGTCTGGCATTTTCATAATCTGTGTGCGATAACGATTGCGGGAATATCCCACATTATAATTAGGAGGCGAAATTTGAGCCCTGTGAACACACATACAAAATGTCTTTCGTCCTGTAGGCGTCCTGGAGAATATTTCTGTTCGTCCTAAACACATTTTCTATTCGTCCTCAGGATCGATAGGACGCCGTTAGCTCTCGAGCCCTGGTAGCTTATATGACAGACTCATATTTTTAAGCGTTTCAAAATTATCATGGCGAACTTTGCGCTTCTGAAATGTCTCAGCTGAAGATATATAATCCATTATTTATCAGCTTTAATGTACCAGCCACATTTTTTTGTTAAGCCGATTAAAACTGAACATTCATCGAGTCCGATATAGGGCCGATATATCGTGCACTGCATCCCTATATTGTAACTAAATATAATGCATACTGTACTCTCTTCTCTTCTTAGTATTGTATTACTGATATCCCTGTTTTACTCTTAGAACAAATAAAAATAGTTTTTAATGTAGCATTTTAAGATTAATTTGTTAAATGTTAATGTTTTAATTTTTCCTCTCACCCCTTAAAGCTACACTATGTGACTTTTTACCCCCATCTAGCGGTGAAAATGTATATGACCATCCAGTGAATATTAGTTTCTGTTCCTCTCAATTGCGATTTCGTTTTAACTCCTACGGTGGCCATTTGTAGTCCAAGATTAACATGGCTTCCAGTTTCGACTCTGTCCATGAGTGGACGAGGCCACTGCATGGACGAGAAGGGGTGAAAGGGGGTGTTCATTAACACCCTTTTCAGCATGTTAATGAACGCTGTTGCACTTAACGCTATTACTGTATATATAAACATACTGACCTATCATAATGCATACTGCACTCTTCGACTGTACAGTTCGACCTCGTCCATGAGTGTTAACTCAAATGTAAACGCGATAGACGAAGCTTGAATTAACGGGTATGTCCCTCTTTGGCTAATGTACTTTCAAGATGGAGGGGCAACATGGCGACCGACATTAGAACCCCTTTACCCGTATGTATTTTTAATGGCATATTATACACTCACGAGAATACTTTATTACTTGAACGAAGTAAATATACATTAATGAGCACATATATTTTTGAAAGAACTAAGTGTTTTTACCTAAGAATAAACTAAGAGAGTTACACAGTGTAGCTTTAATATTAAGCATTTTACTTTAAAAGGACTCTAGTGGATGAGCAATGTATTATGTCTATAGACAGCAACAGATGTAAGAGTAACGAACAGCAGCGAGGTTAATAAGACTGTGAAACTGTATAAGAGGCTTAAAGAGGCGTGGGAGGATTTCTTCTTGTTTTTACTCATTTTGGTATGTGTTATAAACTGACTGTTTCCAGATTATGAGAAGTCTGAGGATCCAGCATCTTGGGATGCAGGTCTCGATTTGAGATCTTGATTTGATTTTTATGCAGTGGACCTTTTTCATTTTTTTCTCTCTGTCTCTTCTTTTTCTTCTTATAATAACATTAAAAAGTAAAATCAAACCCTCGGGCAACAACCATTCTAAGTGACTTGTAAATGTAGAATTCCATTAATTACTTACAAAACCAAATAAACACCCTTTCCTCTTCTATTCCCAAAGGGCAACACATAATTTCTTACAAAGGAAAACAGATGACTTCAAATGAGTCAATCATCAGCCTTTCATTCATGCCTCATTGGATAACACAGCATATTTTGGATTCTTTTAGTGCAACACACAAAGCAATGGTCATGGTAAATTACTCTTGATATGTGAGTGATATTGCAGATTTATTCACAGCAGATTTTCCCAGACTCTCCTAACAGTCATGTTTTCTTTTACTCCTTATTCATATGTTTTATTCACAAGTAAACCATTCCTTTCACCAAAACATCTAGTGTATGTGGCTCTTTTATTTACATTTTTAAATGTTTTATTTTATTTTTACAGTAAAAAATATTTTTACAGTTACAAAAAAATACATTAAAAACATGTTAATTGGTTTAGTTCCCATTTCTAAAAAAAAATAGATCTAACCTTACATTCTGTGCAATTTAACAGTAAAATACTTTTAAATACTTTTTGACCTACTTAAATGCACAGTTTTGGAAGTTAAAAGAACAAACCTACTTATACTTATATTTGACACTTCACATTTTTAATTAGATTTTTTTTTTCAATTTAATAATGTTCTTTTAATTCCATATATACTGTGTATATATATATATATATATATATATATATATATATATATATATATATATATATATAACATATATATAAATATATATATATATATATATATATGTGTGTGTGTAAGTTTTAAATTGTGTATATATTATTATTATTATTATTATTATTATTATGTATCATTATTATTTATCTGTCTTGTGCCTTTGTCAGTACAATACTTGTGCTACTGAATTAAACATTTGGGTGTGTGAAAGCAAGCATAGTAGATTAAATAAAACTCTTTCTGATTCTGATAATTAGAAAATTGCCCAGTAGTATTTAATGTCACAAAAATATGACTGATGTCAAATGGATTCCAATGGCTCTGTGATCATGCAGTTTCGTTGTAATTACAAATAGAGTGCCTACAATTTGAGAAAATGCAGCTTTTGTGTAAGTTCTACCGGGAAGACCCAATCAATACGTCACCAGACTGATCTCATGAAATTGCGTGTGTATGACACGCCAATTCGTATTTCCATTTTTGGCGTGCTATCAACACGCATAATTGCTTTTCAGCATGTTAATGAACGCTGTTGACTTAACATTATTACTGTATATATAAATATATGACCTACCTCAACCCCGTCCCTAAACCTACCTGTCACTGGGGTTAATAGCATTTATGAGTGTTCCCCTACCATCCTAGGAAAAAAATATTGCTCCCCAGATGTAGATCTACATTTTGCTTCCTTTCGCTCGGACATTTAACGGCGTGTACATATACACGCAGAATCACTCGGACATTAATAGCGTAGACATACACGCGGATAGCTCAAAATGTGTATAGATAACGCACCACTTGACGTAAAAGTGGCGTGTATATTTTCGCAAAAGTCATGATGTCATGTTGACATCACTGTTTACCTTCACTTTATCCAATCGTGCTCTAAATACTCATAGTATAAAAGGTTGAAACTTACATATTTGTGTTCGCAGATGCTGACGCTTCCATTTACCTCCATCCTCCCCTCCACTACCAAGATGTCCCTTCTCCTCCACCCTCCCCAACACCACCACCAGGATGGCCCCGTCCCATAAGGGGGGTTGGCAGCACAACTTCTTCAGGTAAGACATGCAGATTCCGTACCCTCTTAATGCGAATTATGGACGGGGCCTATACGCCAAAGAACTTATTATCATATTATGCTTGCTGAGCTGTCTTTCTGGTAGAACTAATATTGATTTAAATATTTGATTTAAATATTTATGTAGCAAAATGTAGCCTATTTCCAATTTAGGATCAAATTTATTTAGAATGAATTCAGACAATCTACACAATAAAACTTGATTGTAAAGTAACCTAAAAATGTGATTCATGTAGCAATATCTAAATGAATTGATTAACAATACATCCTATTGTTCCTAAAAATAAAGGTCAGTCAGCTTGTACAGTGTAAGTTCAGCGGAGGTTAATGACCTTGCACTGCCCAGAACCTGAGATAAATGACAGGATTTGGAGCCTTACAGGAAGACAGTCTAATAACCCTGTTGTTATTGTCAAAGGACAAGTACACACAGTAGTCACGTGACATGTGAAAGCAGCTTAAAGCTTTCAAGGCTCTGCTGAACCCAGTTAAAGGTCACTCAGCAGGAAATATTCATCAATGGAGCAAATCTTTCTTGCATGTTGAATATATATTATAACAGCACTTTTTATCAACATTTGCGTTGCATCTACAATATATTATAGTGATTCTTGATAATGATGATTAGGCTAAGATAATACAAATGTGACCCTGTAACAAGCAGCGGCCATAGTGGTTCAATGTAGGAACTAACCAGATGGGTGTTTGGGCATTAAAAGATCATTCTGGTTTGTTTGGTGCTGTTAGGCAACACTCCAGATAATTCTGACCTTTGGCAGGCATTTTTTTCTCCTGATTCGGAAATATTATTTCCTGCCATTGATTATGAAAGATAGGGCAAGGGGCACAGCAGTGGCAGGTTTGAACCTTTTTGTATAGCTACACAATTAAAAAGAAAAAAGGGGGGCTTGATTGACTAAAGTGGACCTACAAATAGTTGTTAATAGATATAATGAATGTTGTTTCTCTAATGGACTAGCAAAAAAAATGTTTTCCTCACTATATACTTCATGCAGTAAATCTGAATTTGTACTTAGAAACATATTACATAAGAGTACATTTAAAGGTGCCATGTGTTAGAATTGAGATACAAATATCCAAAAATATGACCTACACACATCAAAAGAATGAGAAGAAATAAGGGCAATGATGTCTTAAAAAAATGGTATCAACCTGAATTAGCATGCTAAATTACTAGCCATGGCCCGACAGGTGTCATAATACCAGTAACCACCAGACAAAATGCAATATCACGAATAACTCGCACGGCTTGTGGGCATACTTGAACCTGATGTCAATTGTGTGGAAAGTACAGTCCACTACTACATTTCAGTTCAGGGAAGAAAGCGGAAGAATGGCTGAAGCCCTTGGCAAGAGACCCTTACCACCATCACAACCTCCCGCTGCAGGGAAAAACTGCGCTCGGAATCACAAATAAAATCAGATAAAAAAGGGACAGAACCAGAGTAAACATTTATTATGTTTATTAAATTGCTTTCCTGAGGTGAATCTGACATATTTGTTCTCCAGCAATGTTATTGACCTCTGCACGCTGATAAAAAAAAATGGTCGATATAATGGATGAGGGATACATTTTGGTAAGTTTTTTTTGTAGAGATGATCGAATGTAATTCAAACTAACAATAAAAACGTAAAATGACAACATGACATCATGACTTTTGCGTAAATATACACGCCACTTTCGAGACAAGTGGCGTGTTATCTCTACACATTTTGAGCTATCAGTGTATATCCGCATGTATGTCTATGCCATTAATGTCCGAGTGATTCCGTGTGTATGTACACGCCGTCAAATGTCAGAGCGAAAATAAAGCAATATGTACATCTACATCTGTGGAGCGAAGTTTTTTTTCCTCAGGATGGTTGGGGAACACTCATAAATATCATTAACCCCAGTGATGGGTATAGGGACGGGGTTGAGGTAGGTCATATATTTATACACTCACCGGCCACTTTTTTAGGTACACCTGTCCAACTGCTCATTAACACTTAATTTCTAAGCAGCCAATCACATGGCGGCAACTCAGTGCATTTAGGCATGTAGACATGGTCAAGACAATCTCCTGCAGTTCAAACGAGCATCAGTATGGGGAAGAAAGGTGATTTGAGTGACTTTGAACGTGGCATGATTGTTGGTGCCAGAAGGGCTGGTCTGAGTATTTCAGAAACTGCTAATCTACTGGGATTTTCACGCACAACCATCTCTAGGGTTTACAGAGAATGGTCCGAAAAGAAAAAACATCCAGTGAGCGGCAGTTCTGTGGGCGGAAATGCCTTGTTGATGCCAGAGATCAGAGGAGAATGGCCAGACTGGTTCGAGCTGATAGAAGGGCAACAGTGACTCAAATAACCACCCGTTACAACCAAGGTGGGCAGAAGAGCATCTCTGAACGCACAGTACGTCGAACTTTGAGGCAGATGGGCTACAGCAGCAGAAGACCACACCGGGTGCCACTCCTTTCAGCTAAGAACAGGAAACTGAGGCTACAATTTGCACAAGCTCATCGAAATTGGACAATAGAAGATTGGAAAAACGTTGCCTGGTCTGATGAGTCTCCGATTTCTGCTGCGACATTCGGATGGTAGGGTCAGAATTTGGCGTCTACAGACATGAAAGCATGGATCCATCCTGCCTTGTATCAACGGTTCAGGCTGGTGGTGGTGGTGTCATGGTGTGGGGAATATTTTCTTGGCACTCTTTGGGCCCCTTGGTACCAATTGAGCATCGTTGCAACGCCACAGCCTACCTGAGTATTCTTGCTGACCATGTCCATCCCTTTATGACCACAATGTACCCAATTTCTGATGGCTACTTTCAGCAGGATAATGTGCCATGTCATAAAGCTGGAATCATCTCAGACTGGTTTCTTGAACATGACAATGAGTTCGCTGTACTCAAATGGCCTCCACAGTCACCAGATCTCAATCCAATAGAGCATCTTTGGGATGTGGTGGAACGGGAGATTCGCATCATGGATGTGCAGCCGACAAATCTGCGGCAACTGTGTGATGCCATCATGTCAATATGGACCAAACTCCCTGAGGAATGCTTCCAGCATCTTGTTGAATCTATGCCACGAAGAATTGAGGCAGTTCTGAAGGCAAAAGGGGTTCCAACCCGTTACTAGCATGGGTACCTAATAAAGTGGCCAGTGAGTGTATATACACTAATAACGTTAAGTCAACGGCATTCATAAACACGCTGAAAGTGATTATGCGTGATGATAGCACGCCAAAAATGGAAATACGAATTGTCGTGTCATACACTCGCTATTTCATGAAAATGAACAAAATGAAAAAGAAAACCTTGGCTATGGCTCTAGGGTCCATACCCGCTAGATGTCTTTCGGCAGAGTTTCTATCGTTATCACCGGCGGCCATCTTGTCACAGGCAAGCTGATGTAAGATGAGTTATCAGCACGAACACAAATGCTCTTATCTCATTGAAATCTTGACAGATTTACAAACAGTTTGGTTTCTTACAAACGTTATTAACGTGGCTAATTCTGGATGATTATTTATACACTTATTATTCATATGTATGCAGTGTCATAACTACATCTCTGATGTTTATAAACCAAACCGTTTGAAAATTATTTGAAAATTAAGCAAGTTATAGTTATTTAAAAAGTACATGCACCATTAAAAACACAATGTTACGGTGCGCGAGCTGCCTGTGACAAGATGGCCGCCAGATGCAGACGTCGACCTCCATTGACCAGCAGCATAGAGAAGATATCTAGCCTTTATTGTTGGATATTTATGCTCAGGGTCATTATGAAGGTAGGGGTGGAGCATAGAGATGCCTTTCTCGTTATTTACTCTAGAGTGAGACCAACTCACTTTCTGGAGGTATACTGCCCATCGGGTATGGAATGTGGAGTATGAATTGAACTTTAACTCAGTAGTGCCCAGATGTCTTGCATAATTAAAATTATTTGAACATGAAATTTATAAAAAAAATAGACTATGCAGTTCTTTTTTTCATGCAAAGATTTCATATATAGCAACTGTTGGTCACATATTTCAAGAAAATCTTAAATCTAGGTTAATAACTAGATTTTCGACTGCCTTTACCTTTTCGTCTCGTGTGCTGTGACTGAAAGGGGAAGCAAAGAGATTCATAATTTTTTTTATACTCAACTTTTTATACTTTTTATACTCAAGCAAATATGGGAACCTCCTGGCATATGTATTCTTGTTGTTTCCACCATTCATCTTTGCAGTTTGTGTTTTTATTCACATTTTCATCTTCTTTGATAGACTGGTTAAAACCAGACCATTCTCATTTGTAACTGAGTTAGGGTCTGGCAAATATTTCATAAACGAATCATTTCCAAAAGGGGCGTCACCATTGGAGGTAGCTCAAATGGCTCTGGGCACAATTGAATAGACATAAAACCAGTCAGAGCGAGGAGAGGAGTATACAGAGCGACGTTCGTCTGTTATAGAGCACCAGCTACTTGCTCTACATTTATTTAAAATTAACAGCAAGACAACTAGAAGTGAATGTGCATTGAATAAATAACACACAGTATAAACAAAACCTTAACAAAAAAACAAAACAAAAAAAATTGCAATGAACTTTGCCGTTTAGATGCACAAACTGGGTGCCGGTGCGGTGAGACACACATGCTCGAGCAGATTCGGCTCTGAAGTCGTTCATCCTCCGGACGCGGTGCGGCGTGTGCTGTTACAAAAAAAAAAAACAAAAAAAAAAGTGTGCACACAGCCAAGCGAAATGGGGTCTTGCCGGTCATTTTTGCCCCGCATACCTTCACGCTGGTGTGGACGCGTGAGAGTATAAACAAGGCTTTACTCTGTGTCAGAAGAGTAAAAAAAAACTGGAATAAAAGCACCAGCTCACACAAGCAATACTTTTTTATTTCCCTTTTTTTATTAATTTCACAGTTTTAGACATAAATATATTTTAGGAATATTGATAGGAATATTTCAGCAGGTTAAAAATAATGTATGTTAATGTAAGTTAATGCAGAGAACATGATTCAATCAGTTTTAATCAATTAACAGCCATAAAACTGAGTAATAATCTGCTTCCTCATTTATGTAGGTGCGCTGAACGCTGGCCTTTACAGGTGTTGTGCCAAATTCTGTGATCCTATTAGGCGCTGTAGTGATGGTAGGGTTAGGATTAGGATTGGGATTAATACAGTGCCTACTAGGGTCACATAATTCGGTGGTGCAAGTAGTCCAAGTAGAAAATGATCTTTCCTCGTTCTTTGCTCCACTGTCCTCCAGCCTGTGACACCTGTCACCTATCAAAGAAAGCCATCTTGAAAGACGTTTTAATTCTCTGACTGCACTGCGAGGAACGAGGAGCATTCAACAGAGAAGTTTCATTTGATTTGATTCCTCTTTCTTACTCACATTCTACGTGGGTGGAGCAGGAACTGAGGAAAGCAATAGAGGAAAGGAAACAGGGATGCACATAATAATAAATGAGAAGCACCCATGATGTTTCAGGAAATTCCTAATATGGACATAGACATTCATATATAGCTGTAGCTGACTAAAATGCAAATAGAGACTAATTAAACATGAAGAGAATGAACACACCATTGTGACAGTCACTGAATAGAATACTTTAAAATAATTTCTGCCTCATTCCTTAATAAAAAGCCACATCAGTTCTACAAAACGCAGTTATTTCAAACTAGTTGACATTAAGTGTAATTGTTCCTTTTGAATGCAATGGGTAATACAAATTTCTAAATAATGCAATATACTGTTATCATTAATTCTTTTGGCCACGATAACCGTGTTGTTAAAAATCTGACATAATAACAGCCCTACTTTGAGTAAATACAACTGTGAGTGTTTCCCCCTAGTGGTCCCACCAATTGGTGCAGTCAGTTCAAAGCACACCCAGGTGTGAAATAAAAATAACCTGGAAAAATATTTTTAAATAGAAAAAGAGTTAGAGAGTAGAGTCTTGGTTAAAGGGGTTATACGCAACTGCAGTGCAGCAAGTGAAATTATAACTACAAGGCCATTTATATTTTTTTTACCCTTTATTTGGCATCGGAATAAATGGGTAAGAATTGAATACAGATGGCACACTAAAATGAGCATAATTTCCACATTCCATCTCTATATAGAAGACTGAAGAAAACAGTTGGCCCTTGAGGTTGGCTTATATCCAGTACTTGCCAGCAAGTGGATGCTGGTTAGTGCCTTGAAGCATATCTGACCTTACTCTGATTGGACATGCTTTGTTTGACCCATTATGAGCTTTTAATTAGTGGAGAACATGGGGGATTGAGGAGGTCTGTTGAGTCGGGTCTATTTGTTACATAAGATCGAAATACGGATCCTTTTTTATACGGTTACTTATTGGCACCAGTAATTAAAACTTTTTTCCATCACTATTTTCTCAACAGTATAACAATTATATCTGTGTAATGCATATTTAAACTTTCAAATTGTTTTAAAAAATGTCAAACATACCACAGTACTATTTCATACATAGGTATACAATGTCTTGTACACAAAATCACAATGTACAACTGCACTGTAGCTGGAGCTACTCTCTCTGTTTCTCTATATGATGAGTCATGCAGGTAGCCTGGGCTTATTCGCAGAGGTTGTCGTCCTGCCCTGTCTAAATAAAATAGTCTGAATATAAAAACTTGTTATAGGCATACCATAGTGAAAACATGGCTCTGCATTTTACAACTTGAACTAGTCTTACCATAAAATATTATGTGATATTTTATGAGAATTGTTGAACTTGAGACACAGTCATGAGGGTCTGCTGGGGCCCTCTATGATGTCATTTCTTGTTTGTTTGTTGCAAGTAATATGTCATCATAAAAAGGTTTCAAGTCCTTTTAAAGTGCATTCGCAATGTATTTTTGACTAATATGGAAAAAAGCATCACATCTTAAAAAGTGGATAGTGGATGATGTGTGGTTTAATTCAGATGCAGTCAGAGGGGTGTCTGCTTTAACCCATGGCCATTATAGCAGTAATATACAGTCCAGTAAATCTCACACTATGCATGCATCATGCTGCGATCAGATGCGATCCATGTTTTGAGTGTTTACCTACAGGTTCCTGAGACCACTCTATTATTTGACTCTTTGCTCGTGACCCTTCCCCCATCCTCCTGTTTTGATTTTTTTTATGTAATATTGGTGTGCACAAGGAAACAACAATAATGCTGAATCCTCTCTCACCAAGGTCAATATATTTGGCTTACAACTTTATAATTGCTGTGAGCTTTGTTTCTAGCCTCAAAAGTAATTGGTGGAACTCAAATGTTCAATTTGTCAATTAAACACAGTATCATGGAACCAGAACAAAAGATTCATGAGAAAATTGTGCAATGAAAGCATCATGTCAGAACTTCATTACTCACACTTACAGTTCTTTTTTTATCTATTGATCTAAAGTGAGTAGTTTAGTTTTCCCTATTATTTCTTGACAACCTGCAGCAGAATAAACACTCATGTCATGGCTGTAATTTGTAAAATGTGTATGTCACTGAAAATACATTGGTGTAGAAACAGTTTTCTCTCAGAAATGGCTTGTAAATTAATTACAAAGAAATAGCAAGTAACACATTGAATCAAATGTGACATTTTGAAAGACTGAAATATTTTTTTCCTTTTAAATTATATAATATGATTTATTTGGTTTAATGGTGATAATTATAAATAGGTCATTGTGAAGGTGGCCAAAGAACTTATTTTTTTGTATTTATATAAACTTTTAAATGAAGACACGTTGTAATCTAAACTTTCCTGTAACATTTTTTTTTTTTCTAAAATGAATCCTTTTTTTATGGCCTGTGTGTGAAGCGGTAATCACACATTACAATGATCAACTTGTCAATGATCCACTTGTTTTTCTATGTAAAGTCTCCGGGTCAGATTTTCTGCAAAATCCATTGGATGTGACGTGCATGCGTGCTCCTGAGCCTCTCTCCTTTTTATATACAGTCTATGTGACAGCACTGCAGATACGAGCATACACGAGTGCGCTTGAAAAAATTGGTTGCAATCTGAATCATAGCACCTTTAAATAACATCAGATATAGTTCTATTACTGTGACCTCAATTACTGCCTAGCTGTTAGAAATCTATAAAGAGAAGAAGTATTTTAACATTATATTATTTCAGTGGAACTTTACGTGTGATACTTACTCTTCCCACTGGCGCAGTGTCTGGGAGCCTGGCTAGCACTTCCCAATCCATCTCGCTGACTCATCCTTACTATCAGACTCAGCTATGCCCTCTGCAGTCCTACTGGCAAAGAATGCGATCAGAGCCGTTATCTGCTTGCCGAAATGAAGGCCTTCTACAGTTCGTACTTCATTATACCCAAGAAAGGCGGTGGTTTACGGCCAACCTTGGACTTGCATGTCCTGAACCGGTCCCTTCACAGGCTGCCATTCAAGATGCTTATGCAGAAACACATTTTCAAATGCATCCGTCCCCAAGATTGGTTTGCAGCGATCGGACCTGAAGGACGAGTACTTTCATACTCGTCCTTGTGGGCACTTCGGGACCACACAAATAGATCTGTTCGCTGCCCGGACACATCTCACTGCCAGATGTTCTATTCCCTGATCGAGGGGACCCTCGGCACAGGTGCCCTGACACAGAGCTGGCCCCCAGGCTTACACAAATATGCATTTCCCCCAGTGAGCCTTCTTGCACAGACCTTGTGCAAGGTCAGGGAGGACTTGCTAGTTGTGCCGTATTGGCCCAACCGGACGTGGTTCCCCGAACTAGTGCTCCTCGGCGACAGCCCCTCCTTGGCCCATTCCTCTGAGGAGGACCTGCTCCATCACTTCCGCTACGAGGCGCCTCTTTGCATTGAAGTGGAACCTATTCATTGACTTGTGTTTTTCTCATGAGGAGAATCCCTGATCTTGCTCAATCAGAGCCGTGCTTTTCTTCTTGCAAGATGGGTTGGAGCGAAGGCAGTCTCTCTCCCACCCTTAAAGTGTATTTTGTCGCTATTGCCTTGCTAAGGCAGTTCAAGGTATGTCATTGAGAAAGCACAACCTGATCATCAGAATCTCACCCTGGGTATAGAAATCTGATGCTGCCTATACCCTCTTGGGATTTGTCTCTGGTCCTTTCAGCTCTTCAGAGACCACCCTTGAGACTTTGCAGTCAGTTGAGTTAAAAATTCTGTCCTGTAAAACAATAAAGTATAATAATAAAGAGTAAAGTACTCCTCGTTGCATTTGCCTCCATCAAAAGGGTAGGGTATCTGCATGCATTTTCGGTCAACGAATCGTGCCTGAGAATTCTGCCTGGCTAACTCTCACGTGATCCTGAGACCCAAGCCTGGGTACGTGCCCAAGGTTCCTACCACTCCCTTCCAGGACCATGTGGTGAACTAGACCCAGCCCTGGCTTTTCTCTGTCCCGTCCACGGTCTATGCCTGTGCGTGGACATAACGCAAAGCCTCAAGACCTCAGATCAGCTCTTTGTCTGGTACGGAGGTCAGCAGAAGGGAAAGGCTGTCTCCAAGTCAGAGGATAGCCCACTAGAAGGTGGATGCCATCGCCTTGGCTTACGAAGCCCACAAGTTGAGAGTCCACTCAACTAGAAGTGTTGCTTCTTCTTGGGCACTGGCACCCGGCACCTCACTGACAGATATCTGTAGAGCTGTGGGCTGGGTGACACCTAACACATTCGCTAGGTTTTATAGCTCCGCCACTCCCCTCCACAGAGTGGAAACGCGTGCTTTTCAGCTCCCAAGTTGAGTTCCCCACTCAGATGAACCCTGTAAGTTTCTCCACATCCCTTTGGCAGTTGGAAGTTGCGGAGCATCCAACGCTCAGGCCTAGTGCTTTGTATGCTTGTGTAACTCGTGCTAGGCTGGGTTCCATATGCGGTAAATCCCATATGAGCATTCATCCACGACCAGCTCCCTGCGGTGAGCCCGCGTCTTTCCCTTGGCAGAGTCTGCTCTGCCGTCCCTGTCTGGTGCAGCCTCCCCCTTCTTAGGCTGGAGCCACCCCAGTGACATTTCGTATGTTGCACTGCCCCGTACCAGCCCGTCCATATGTGTATTTTCCACATGTTACCCCCTCGGGCAGGATGTGGCTTCCACAACTCGCTTTCCCAGTGTTATCCAAGAGTTCCACTGTGTGGGTTACAATGGAGCAGCAGTCCAAACTCCCTCTACGTAGGCCTTCCACCCCAGCCAGTTGGGGGTCTGAGAGTCTTGTGTAGGGCGCTGGATGTGGCAGCAACCGATGGCGTTTTCCATGGGATCCCAATTACACTGTTGTCACGTTGAACGTGAACGACTGAAAGGGAACGTCTCGGTTATTAATGTAACCCTTGTTCCCTGAAGGAGGGAACGGGAGACGTGACGTCCCGCTGCCACGGTTGCTGACCATCGCTGTGTGGCCGTCACAATCTTGGCTCCTCAGTGAAAAACAATGAGTGCGGGGCTGGGTGCGTGGGACGCTTCACACACGCCAATATTCATTGGCTCGTTCTGTAGACACTCGAAGCTGATTCCCTGAAGTGATATATTTTCTCATTGTAGCCAAGATCTTCAAGTAAATATTATGAAATATCAGAGTAAATATGCAAATAACATAACTTTCAAAATGAACATGCCCATCAAAGATAACAGCGAGGAATGTCATTAAACCTAAGAATACATTTTTGTCATCACCAACTATATTAAAGGGGTGGTTCGGAATTTTGGACATCGGGCCTCATTTCCAAGTGAGCCTTAGTGTTATTTATCAGTAAAGACATTTTTTTTAAAAATCATCCAGTCGTACCCAGTGGCTTAGTTCAGCCGGTGCTAGGCTAGCGCGAATCAATGGTATCTGTTTGTAGCATGCCATTAAAACAGTTTTAACCACTCCACAGTTCACCAAAAGCACATCAATTATAACGCCAGACTATCGATGTAAATGTCTGTTGATAGAATAATGTTAGAAATCAAACTACTCAATGTAGTTTGACATATCAAAAATATATTTCAATGATCGCATTACATTTACAGGAACTAGTTTCTCAGCAGTGGCGGAATTTTACTTTGCTCCGGGAGTAGCGCTGCGCCGGGAAGTAAACACAACACGAATCGCACTACGTTACAGTCAGAACATCAAGTTAGCTAGTAGTAGCTAGTACCAATGTACACAAGGGTAATAGCCCACATAAAAATAATGGTTAAAAAACAGTCTAATCAAAATAGAAAAATACAGTTTTGAGGCGCTATATATACACATAAAAAATACATAAATAAGAACTAGGCACTAGGTGTTTGGATTAGACAGCTGTCTGTTGGGTCCAGCCAGGTCGGGTCTTTTTTTCCAATTTATTTTATCAAAGGAGAAGAATGTCTCGAGTACTACCACGAGATAGAAGGGGTAGAAAGTGCCGGGTGCTCCGAGACGCTGTGCCCAGACACATCTAAATCTTGAAAACTAGTGTCCAGCTCCAGTTCTGTTATCTGTGGGATAACGAAGTCCCACTCCCTGCAGCAAAAACACTCGTCTTCCGTCGGCATTTGTATACATTTTCTGCATTGACACCACCAGTCTCCCGATGTTCTGTCCCGGTTCTCTACGGCATCTCCAGGGGCTGTTGTCTCTACAGATTTTTTTTGTCTCTTTCTGAACTTTTAGCATCCTTCTCGATTAGTTCTTTGATCTGTATATTCCGGCTCATACATGTATGGTTCGTTGAATAACACACATTCCTCATCTTCATCGTCTTCAAAGTCTGAAAAATTCTCATTACTTTCAAACGTGACCATAATTATGTCTTGGTTTTTTTTATAAACTCTGTTTCTGTAGTGATGGTTATTATCAGCGGCAGGTAAATACACTTGCGCTGATTGTCATGTGGACCGGCTCTCCGGTTGCCTAGGTAACATATCACTCCTAGAGTTCTCAACGGGCCTGAATATTATTACCCGACCCGGCCCGTGGCTTTTAAAGCCCGGACCCGATGTAACCCGACACATCAACATGAATTATCTGCCCGAACCCGGCCCGCGGCCCGTCTCGGACATGCTCTACAATCTATTGCCGTTGCGGCGTCTATTCATTCCGGTGAAATCACAAAATAAAATGCACACAAACTTAGAAAGATTGACTAACTAGTCCATCAACAAGATCGCCAGGTCAGCATCACCGTTGCATCCAGTGCTGCTTTTTAGCTCGCGCCAACGAGTGAAAAGTCCGACCAAGTTGGACTCTTGTCCGGTTTTCTCACGCGGTCAGATTCTCTTTTCCTAGTCTTCCGACCGCGTTTTCTTTGCTTTTTCCATCGTCTAGTATCACGTCTGAAATGCGCGCAAGTGCAGTGATGACTATTTTCAAAGGAAAGTACTGTAGCTAACGCCATGCCTGTTTAAATAAAAATCTTCACACAATAATAAATAAAAAGAACTCAAACAGCCAACCAGCAGGCGGGCTACGGGTATTGAAACAAAATAAATACCTACAAACATAATCATATGCTTATAATAGGCATCGTGGCGTGGAGGAAGAGTGCATACACAGTGGATGGACTGAGGCGCGTTCTCCTCTCGGCCAGCAGCCACCCGCGATGCACTTTGCACGCAGCAGCCAGACTTTCTTTACGGTGAACTGCAGCGATGATAAATAATTATTTATTTATTTTTACTGGGCGGAAAGATTAAGCCCGAGGTCCGACCCGACCAGAGTCATTTGCTTATATTTTCAACCCGAACCCGGCCTTGAACCCCGGGTCCCGTCGAGTTTGTCGGGCAGACTCGACCCGATGAGAACTCTAATCACTCCGCCGCTGCTGTAGACTATGCTGATAGATAGAGGGAAGTATAACTATTGCAATGCGATGAAAGCGTAGTTTGATTTCTAACATTATTCTATCAACAGACATTTACATCGATAGTTTGGCGTTATAACTGATGTGCTTTTGGTGAACTGTGGAGTGGTTAAAACTGTTTTAATGGCATGCTACAAACAGATACCATTAATTCGCACTAGCCTAGCACCGGCTAACTAAGCAACTGGGACGACTGGATGATTTTTGTTAAAAAATGTCTTTACTGATAAATAACACTAAGGCTCACTTGGAAATGAGGCCCGATGTCCAAAATTCCGAACCACCGCTTTAAGTTAAATGACATTCTTCACTGATATCTTTGATGGGCATGGGCAGGAATTAAATAAATATCCTTCTGAACTGTATTAATACATAACAAAACTTTACAAAACTAACAAGATATTAGTGAGGAAGACAATGAAAGGAGTCATAAGCACAGTTGGATACAGAGAATAATGAAACCAAAGGTGATTGAGTGAGAACATTAACACTGTTCAAGTAGCAAAGAAATCAGATAAAGACTAGGTAAAAGCAAGCACACCTGACAGTTGTCAGTCAGATGTGATAAAAGTAGCGTGTCTGAGAGAGAGAGAGAGAGAGAGAGAGAGAGAGAGAGAGAGAGAGAGAGAGAGAGAGAGAGTGATGGATAAAGAAAAGGAATCAAACATTAAGGTGTAGCGCTGCCGTGGAGCCGGCAGTGATTGTAAGGCCTCTCTTCAATTACCCATGACATGGACGACAGATGCCAGCTCGCCTGCCAAAGGCCTCATCACTCCTTGCACCCAACGACAGGCCATCATGGCAGTGGGAAACTCAGTAAACATGAATCACCCTGCAGCTGTCACATCTCATCCGCCCCAACCTAATTAAACAATTAGGGCAGTTCAGTAACGATCACTCACTATGACATCCAGAGCTGGGGATACACAGACCACTCACTGGAGTCCAGTCAACAGCTACAGAGCTTATATTTGTCCAGTCACCGTAAAAGGAGACAGAAGGAGTTAGTTCAGAATGATCGAGCTCTTTCAAACATGTGTTGATCATAGAAGGATTATTACTGAAGTTGCACTTAAAAGGAATTTGGCTTTGGCCATATTAATGAGAAGAATATAATATGTGTATAAATGTTATTGTGTATTTTCTTATATGACAAGGCTTTTTTTATCTCATATTATTCAATGATTTATCAATGATCAGTTCATTGACGATCTTCAAAAAAGTTAATGTATTTAGAATTTATAGCCTAGTAATATTTTGAAACTTTTAATTAATTCATTCATTCATTCATTTATTCATTCATTCTCTTTTTCATTCTCTCGCCAAAATTCTGAAAATAACTAGAAATTAACTTAACTTCTCTATATCTTTCCGCGATGGTTCTCACTGCGGAACATGAAATCCACAGGGAGGAGTCAGATCCAATACTCCTCCCACCTTACTTACACCTAAACCTACCCAACTCCACGCTCTGATCCCTAAACCCACCCCTAATCCCTAAACCCAACCCCAATCCTACCCATCTCCACCCCTTGGATCTTGATCCAACTCCTCCCCGTGGATCTCATGAACTGCATTGAGGTGCTACTGCTTTTTCCCGAGAGCCTAAAAACACAGCTTCAATGTTCTATTTGTTATTGTTTTATAGCAGGGTATCACTGTCTCCAATACTCCTGTATCATCATCCCACATGTTTGAGAGAAAAAAATGCAATTAAAAAAACAATAAAATAATAAACAATGAAGAAGCTTAAATCAAGTTATAAGAGATCAGAGATGTAATTAATTTCACAATGTTTACAAAAATCATCCGGTAACGTTACCGCATTTTTAATTACTAAATTTAAGAATCGTATTAAAGAAACAAAGTCAGTTACCTGCTAGGTACACTGTTGATTCATATTTTGCTTCACAATTTCAAGGCCCCATCAGATCTATATTTTAGTACATGCCCCTAACCGAATAATGACCCTTATGTACAGTGTCTGTGTTATGGGCGTTATTGGAAACAGGGTTGTAGAGGGTAAAGTCAGAAGAGACCGTTTACAGCACATGGACTGATTGGATTTAATCACGGTAAAACGCAGCACATAGTGCTGCCCGCTTATTAAGGCTATCAAAACATTTTATGAGAGCAGCTGTGCCGCCATGAACAGGCTCTGGCAAGGCCATCATGTTCTCATCAAAGACAAACCTTCTGCTGACCACCAAGTGCTGACTCACCTTAAGTCTGAAAATACTGTGGTCATAAAGCACAACTCTCTTGCTTTCTGGTCCAGCCTTTTTTTAATTTTAAGGACATGTATAATCATTTTGGCAACAATTTCACGTTGCTACATCCATGCATTTCTTGCCATACTTGCCATGTCACTAGCAATTGTAAGTCAACTGACAAGCCTACCAAAGTTTTCTGGCTAAGTGGACAATTCATTTATTCGAATTTTATTAAGATTTAAACTCAGTCCTGAATAGCAGCCTCTCTGTAGCTATAGCATTAAATGTGTTAGTTTTGCACCATACAAATCACTAAGAAATTACAAAAGAAAGAACATAGTTACTCTTGTAACCTATTACATCGATACTGAAGTTATGGGGTCTCACTTGTGAGCTCAATCACATTCGGATAGTAAGAAAACAGGCTGATGAAGATTAGCAAGTGAGATTTGCAAGCCAAGCCGAGAGATGGAATCCCAGCATTCAGATGGTGGTACAGGGTTGTGGCAGGAGTAATGTAATCTCCATCCTCTTTCATGGAACAGGGGTTACACAAGTAACTGAGACATTCCATTTCAGTCAGTCACATTTGAAGTTAGGTCAATACTGACATTATGGGGTCCCTATGGAAAATGCCACAACCAGTGACCCTTCCCAGTACCCCATGTAAGTCCGAACAGACCTCTGTACCTTGTGAGATGGAAAGACAGAATTTTCCAAGGAAAACTGCTCTTCCTTTCTGTTTTACATTTACATACTTTCTGTTATTCTTGCAATTTGTCTCTCTACCAGAGGAATCTTTGCATACCCTTTGTCTGTCCCTCCATCGAGGGTAGTGAGAGCTTCAGAAACAGTGAAAGTACCAGTAAAAGGTGCCTTCCATGACTTTGTGATCTCCTCATGCACCTGCAGGATAAATGTACCGGGCCCGGACGATGCTGTGCAACACACCCCGCACTGAGAAACCAATCGTCCAAACACTAGCTTTCATGGTATGTGGTTCCACTCAAGCTGGATGCATGCAGCAGCCTGGGAAAGCATGGCTGTCAACTCTGGGTCTGACTCAACCTGCGCCACTCTCCCAAAAGATCACTGCTGAGTCTTCCTACCCAGAGTACTCAAGCCCACCCTCCAATACAACGATTGACATCTGGTCATCCGCAGGAGTCCCAAATGAGACATTAGGTCTCCCATGAGAAGAAGCCTCAGTCTCATCAGAAAGCTCCACAGCCCTCAAAGTGTGTGTGCTACCACTTAATACTCAGATCACCCTGCTTATTGACAAAAGTGGCTCTTTGAGGTCCAGAGAAACCAGAACAGGGAATAATGCAGGCAATGATAAGTGATATGCCGGCCAGTTTAAATATCCGTATATCTGGGAGAGTGGCGTGACATGCAAAACTCACTCGCCAATCTTCATTGGCCCATTTTCTTACTACCCGCAGGTGATTGGGCTCCCAAGTGAGAGCCCATAAAGTCAGTATTGACGTAATGTTGGACGTGACTGACTAAAAGGGAATTATCCTGGCCACATTGGAACAGGCACACACACATCATAACATGTGACATGTGTCACTTATGTGCATTTGCATGCTGTCTCTTGAGTACATCTTTTGTGTCAATAATTTGTTAAAGGAGAACTCCGGCGAACAATGAACCTTTGGTCTAATAAAACATCGGTACCTAGTCAATCGTTCTCAGAGATTTGTTTTCATGATAATCGAATGTAAAGAGTTTTATCTCTAAAAACTGTTTAGTGTATAATGCTAGCACTGGGGGCATTGACTAAGTAAAAAGAAATCGCTCAGTTTATACCACTAACAAGGCTCAAAATAGCCCCACACTAACACAGTAACATAATGAGTGTCTATACATACAAAACAAAGCATTGAGAACTTTGTAAGTGTACAGACCGTTTAATAACAAGATACGTTATAAAGACAGTTCACTTCATGTATACAGACAGGAACCATCTTAGAATATAGACTCGATAAGTCGATCCCCGAACGCCGTTCATACAGTTCAGAAGTTCGCTGAACTTCATACAGTTCAGCTCACTCAGCACGACGTTCGTGGTTTGACTTATCAAGACTATATTCTAAGATGGCTCCTGCCTGTATACATGAAGTGAACTGTCTTTATAACGTATCTTCTTATTAAAAGGTCTGTACACTTACAAAGTTCTCAATGCTTCGATTTTGCATGTATGGACACTCATTATGTTACTGTGTTAGTGTGGGGCTATTTTGAGCCTTGTTAGTGGTATAAACTCAGCGATTTCTTTTTACTTAGTCAATGCCCCCAGTGTTAGCATTATACGCTATAAAACTCTTTACGTTCGATTATCATAAAAAAAACAAATCTCAGAGAACGAATTGACTAGGTACCAGAGTCAATCGTCCGGAGTTCTCCTTTAAGTAGAGCTATTGCGTTTCTTTGTATTTATAATATAATAAAACACCTCACAACAATGTTTCAGTTTTAAGAAATAAGACTACCGCAGAGAAGTAGTTTGCATTTAACATGGTAAATTATGACTTGCATCAGTAGAAATGAGATGAATAGAGAGTTGCGTTTATGTAATGGTTAGGATTGTTCAAAGGGATATGCCTGGATTGCAATCAATTAGTTTTAATTAAAAACATTTAAAAGTTGTGTGATTTTAATTATATTGTTGATTCTGGAAGCTATATAGTGACTTTAATCCTATATATGATATTTTAGAAGTTTGGCTCACTGTACTTTGTTCTAAATTAACTCAAACCACATCAGTTAATAGAATAAATAACAATTATAAATGATGCATGCAGCACAGAAGAGGCTTGTTACTATCCCAAACTGAACCAGAAGAAATGGAAATGAGCAACAGATGGATGGCAGGAAAGAAAAGGCGAAAGGAAATGAGTGGAAGACACAACCAGAGATTTGAGAAGCATTAATTAATACTTTGCCAGAAGCGTATTCTAATATCAGACACATGAAGTGGTTTTGGACATTTCATACCATGCCCACAGAATAACATTATGCTGAAAGTGATTAAGTGGCCATCCATATTTCTCCATAATTTGAAGCCAATTTTCGTGCAGGGAGGTGATTGATCGTTAGAAGCACCTCAAGGAAGGTTGGAGACCAGCTGAGGACATTGAGGTGCAGGTTTCCTAGCAACCAGGAACCATTGTCTCAGTGAGATGGAGGAACATCTGAGTGAGATTCAGTTCGGCTCCAGCACGTTCGCGTCTATCACACTGATTCAGCTGAAAATCTGGTCATTAATATGGGCACGCTATATGCGCAAGTTTATATTGCTCAAGTCAAGGTCATTTTTCAAAATGAATGTGTATGTTCTCTACAATGGGGTGGATTTGCAATCTGGCATTTTAAATATATTGGGTTGAGACACAGGTATGACTGAAAGGGCCATATCATTTTAATAAATGCAGGGCTTGCAAAATGGTCCTAAAATTAGTCTGAGAAAGGGGAAATCTTGTTTAAGTTTCAATTTAGAGGCAGTGTCAGGGGTATCTAGCACAGAGAGATTTGATAAATTAAGAATTCTCACAATTAAAAACAGGCCAAGAAACTTACATTTAAAAGACTTTTTCTGTATAAAGGCCCACTGAAGTGCTTTGAAACGTGCAGCTTTGTTTGATGCGTTGACCTAATTTCCACTGAAACAGGAAACTAAGGCGGGACATATTGAATGGCTCCTCCCACTTTTCAAATAGCCTAGTGTTTACTTTACCTCACAGACTGCAAGTCATACTTGACGGCACCATGTAAGAGAATCCGAGCACTGGTGATACATTGGATTCATTAGTGCAGGTGTGAATTAATCATAGTTGGGAATAAACAACGCATTCTCATCCTAAGGCGTCATATACGATGCTTTTGCCAAAGCATAGACATCCAACGCACATGCAACCTTCAGCGTCAATATAACACGCACAGAGTATGGGTAGGTTTAGGTCTGGGGTAGGGTTAGGGTTCTGCCCCATATGTATCTGTGTCTCATATTGACGCTAAAGGATGGATGTCTACGCTTTGGCAAAAGCATCGCATATGACGCCTTGGGATGAGAACTGGCTGGAATAAATAAATGGAATAGAATTTGAGCAACCGTACAAACATCTCCAACCACTAGCATATTTTTTTTAAGTGGGTGGAACAGGTGTATTGTGGGAATAGGTTGCTAGAATTGTACAATAACATTTTATGCAAAATAAAAATTGCATTATGATGTCCAGAAATCAATTTCAATAGTACATTGGGTTTAATTTGCCATTTAATGAGATCTACAGTACTGATAAATGTTAGTTCAGATCATTTTCATGTGAATAAAAAATCCATAGATCCGTGACAGTAACGCGACAGTGTTCATGGGCTAGTGGTATACTTTTGCCAAATGATTCTGGGTTCTAATCCGCACTCCTATAGTTTTTTTGGTACAGCTTCCTTTTACAGTACAGTACTTACAGTGTACTTACCTAAGAAAGTACTGGCTAATTTAAGGTAAGTACATGGCACAGGGGTAGGTTTAGGGGTAGGTTCAGGGTTAGTACTAGTTATTACCCAGTAATTGTAGTTACTAAAATAAGTACAAAGTATTTACATGGGTAACTGGACTGTAAAAGGAAGCGTTACCGTTTTTTTTTTTTAGTTGTTGTCAGTTTAAAAAATAAAAAATTATCAGTGTTTGTCTATCAAGCAGGGACATGTTAACACAGTCTCATCCCAATTCGTCATATAACTGACGTCTTGGGACGTCTTTTGACCATTCGTACAATGCCTTTTTAGGGCCCCCTTAAACGTCAGTAGATGACGATCCCGAGTCGTCATACAACTGACAGCTTTACCTTTAACGTCAGTTAGGTGACGAGTTGGGTTAGGGTTAGGTTTAGGTCTGGGGTAGAGTTAGGATCTGATAACGTCATCTACTGACGTTTAAGGGGGCCTAAAAAGGCATATATTGACGAATGGTCAAAAGACGTCCCAAAACGTCAGTTATATGACGTTTGTTTTGTGATTTCACCGGAGAGTCTCTGCAATGGCGATAGATTGAAGCGCGTGTTCGAGTGGAAGACTGTGCACAAGCCATGCCGCCGATAGCTGAATCCGTGGCAAAGAGCTCAGCAGCTTGATTTAAAAAAAAAAAAAAAAAAAAACATATCAGCGCTAGAACGACTCTTATTTGACAAATGAACGAAATAAAAGCCCTATAGCTGGATAGCCTGGATTTACCTTCATAACCTTAATCCTAACATATTCATACTAAAAGCTAAAAAAAAAATGATTTCAGGGAGTCCTTAAGTGCTATCGGGTCCCGGGTGGATACCAACCCAGAAAAAGTGACAACTCGGTTACTTTGTTTAGGTAAGCCTTTCTCTGCAAGCAAGTCAAAAAATAAGCCACACACAAAAACGGCACATTTTTGCTCATCCCAAAAAGGGGCAAATTTTACAAGCTATAATAAATTACATGGGGGGTAAATTTGAGCTAGAATTTCAAAGACACATTCTGGGGACACCATCGATTTACATAACATCTTGTGAAAAGGGGCATAATATGCTGCGTTTAAGAGTTGGAAGAATCCATGAAGACTAAAAACAAAAGCCTGAGCAACATTCTACACTCTTAAAAAAGGGTTCATTGAGCTTCTATAATTGAAGATAATTGAAGACTCAACTCATAAAGAACCTTTTATGCTAAAAAAGTTCTGGATAAAATGTGGACTATAATGACAAGAAAGAACCCTTTTGGCACTAAAGTGTCTTTATCAGCTATTATTCATTCATATATTACATTATTCTGCAACATTTTGTAGTTGTAATTCAATTGCTGTTTATTAAACTGTTGTAGTAACTTAACCCCTTACCTGTCACCCCCCTTTTTGATAATTTACATTAAAATGCACTGTACAAACTTAAATGGTTGTAATTCAAGAATGCTTTGGAATATACACACAAGTTTGGTCTTGTTTTAAAGAAAACAATCAGCAGATTATTACTGAAGTGAAAGCACTTCAAAAAATTAAAAGTATGAAAAAGTTATGGAAGTTATAATTTACAGTAAATCAAATATTATTTATTAATATATATTTTTTAATATAAAATAAATATTTTACAAAATATTTTTACAATAAAATTACTATAAAATGAAAGCTATATATCTAAACAAGTTGTGTTCCAAATTTAAAGTTGATATCACAAATTTTGAAGTTCCCATGAGATTTTGTTTAGGCGTTATACCAAAAATAGCCACCGGGTGCCATTGAATTCCATTGAATTTAATTGTATGCATTCTGCCATAACAAATTAATAAATTTCTATCCAAATATCACTTCTGTCACTAAATATGGAACCTTGAGACTCATACCTTTCTGACAATATGTGTTTTGTCAAGATTAGAAAAGGTTTTGATAATAAATTATGAAAGATAATGCCCAAAAGGGGAGGGGCCTAATATAAAATATCGTTTCTATGGTAACGCAACGTCCAATTTCAAAACGGTTTTTACAGGATGAATTCTGAGTTTTGTAAGCTTTCAATTGATACCTAATTTATGATAACTACTAAATATGTGATATAATAAAAAAGGCTGAAAAAATAATATTATATTTTAGAGGATAATATATACATATTATAATTTTTAGAGAATAATATTATACTATAATTTTTTTATTAAAAAATATTAGATTATTTGTTTTATTATTAACTTTTAGCATAAAAACATAATTTGCAATGATTAAAAAGTCAATCAATTGGCTTTTTGTGACAAAGGTCAGAATTGGGACAAAGGTCTGTTATGAGGCAGATTTTTTAGAGGTGCACTCTTGTCAAAAATTTATCGGTTACTCTTCCTTCATAATTTGTAGCAAAAAACAGCAGTCAAATATCTATTTAGGAGTCTTAGACCTTTCCAACGACATATAGTTTGTCATAATTAGATTAGGATTTAAAGAGCACAAATCAAAGTAAACTAGGCGTCCGATACGGGCACGGTGACAGTTAACACTCTTCGTGTGATATTGATTAACTACATAAAATTATGTACTGTAAATATATACATTTTCTAAACCCCATATCTTGAATTTTGTGATCATTCACATGCATTCATAAATACATTTTAGGGTCTAGATGTTAGATTCTTATTATTGAACCCTTAAAAGGATTCTGTATAGAATCTTTTAGGGGTTCCAAAATACGTTTTAAGGTTCTATAGAACCTTTTCTTCTAAGAGTGTATTGACAGGTTGCAGAGAGCATTTTGTGAAAAATTTTTTTTTTTCCATTTTTCTATATAAAAGACTGTGTGCATATGAAATGTCAACATTTTTAATTAAAAATGTTGTGTCGAATCTGCTATTCTGAAGTGGTAGATATGACATGACAGATATGTTAATGGCCATTTGTCAGTCATCATGGTCTTCGCACTTTAAAGTGTGTAATGCGACATGAATCATATCAACTTTCTGCGCTAAAATTGTTATGTCGCAACACTAACAACAAAGGCATTGCTATAGTGGGCGACACATGGAGCTGTGACGATTTGAAAAACGTTGAAAAACCCACAAAGAACGCTTGATATTCACTGTGAAACTAGCCGTCAACAAACTTGACTCATGCTGAAGCAATGGAAATATAACCATGTTATGTGGGAAATTGTTAAGAAGAACAGGGCAATGTGTTGTGGCAAAAGGCTGTGAATTATCCTTGATTCATCTTGATTTTATATCATAGTTTTAACAAGGAAATATGAAAGGGATAGTTAATCAAAAAATAAAAAAAAATGTTGCTCTAAAAATCATTCACTCACCCTTGTGTTGTTCCAAACCTGTATAACTTTCTTTTTATCCAGAACACACAAAAGATAAATGAATGGATTGATGGGGTAGATGGAGGGAGGGATGGACAGAGAGACGGAGGACAATGAAAGTCAATAGTGTTGCTTTGGACCACACAGACTTTCATAGCATGAACACAAACAGTTGAAACATTTTTCAAAATAACTTATTTTTTGGCCCAAAGAAGAAAGTCATTCCGTTTGGAATAACTTAAAAAAAATAGTAAATGATGATAAAATCAATAAATAAATCTTAAAAAAAGAGAGATCAACAATGGAGAAAAGAAAAAAAACATTACCGTAACTAAGTTTAATAAATGATTCAGAAGTATTTTGGTTTGACTATTTTAATGTGCTCTTGTTATAATGCAATTTCACCAATACGCACTAATTAAGTACTATTAATTAAAACATGTACTTACTATACTGTAACTAGGCTCAGGGTTATTACTAGTAAGTACATGTAAGATTTATCAAAGGGACACTGTAAAATAAAGTGTTATTGTATTTTTTATTGTTAGTTTGATGTGACATTTTGGACATTTCATTTTTTTTTTTTTTTTTTTTATCGTTTACTTCCTGTGTGACTCGGATCGCATTAAAACGGATTTCAAAAATGTCCACAAACCATCTATATATAGCTCCCTTAACTCTGCGTGGATGACTTGACGGTCTCTCACACACCCTTCCTTTTCATGTCTCATAAACATATTATTAATGCAAGCATGTTCTCATCTGCTTCAACAACTACCATATGTGTCCCAGCCTCATGGCCACAGCAGACATGATGTTATTTCTCAAGGGAGAGTTTTTGGTGAGAGTCATATGTTCAGATGGACTGCCCAGTGATCTCGCCCTGATGTGTGTAACCTTGGATCACTTCTGGCCACAGATGAGACAGACGCTGCTCAGTAACAAATGCACTGGCTGACAGCTTGATGGTATATTTAACAGGCAGACATTTTACCCGTTTGCTGCGCAAGTATGCCATCAGCCAAAATGTTCATTTGTAATAAAGAGCACACTGCTGTCCGGGTGCATCACACTTTATACAACTCCAATGCCACCTTAGAGTAATGGCCTAATGAAAAGTGTGTGTGTGTGTGTTAGTGAGCTAAATCTGACAAAAACTCTGAGGTGTCCTCAACTGGAAAAAAAACGAATAACATTAATACATTTTATGATTAATACTGTCAAGAGTTATGGATTGGATTAGGGTTAGTCTATAGTATTTATGATGTTATTATATGATAATTTAACAAAAGAGACAACTAACGGAAAAAAGGTCTATGAATGTAAGCAAATAAACTTGTGTATGTTCATGGCTTGGGTGTCAGCAGGGGTCAAGACTCATTAGGATGTTTTGCCACTGACAGACTGATTTTATTAACCATCTTACCCAGAGATTAATAATTCAATCCAAGATGCAATTTATGTCAAATAAATGTACTGTTGAACAGAAACCGTTTCTGACACTTTATGTCAAGTCATGTATTAGTGCATCCTCATGTGACAAAAAGTGGAAATGCAAAGTGAGAACAACTTATATAATTGTGTGTATATATATATATATATATATATATATATATATATATATATATATATAGTATTTATATAGTATATGTTTTTAAAATGTGTGTGACTCGCATATACAAAAAAAATCATTTATATCAATTGTTTAACTAAATTGATTACTATTGTAATTGTATGTCATCATTCAATTTCATTAAGACAAAGCTTGCCACTAAAACTATACAGCAATGTAAACATTTTTACAGCAATGTAGGTAAAAGGCATGAGATGAAATATGAGATGTGGTATGTATTTTTTGTTATATAACATCTTTATAGATTGTTGCAACACCGCCGCCACGGCCGATTAGGATCGGGCTCATGCTTATAACAGTATCCTGGTGGACTAGACTCATTTAGACCGAAATATTCATTTGGTTTAAGCCAGGTTTCAGTAAGGCACAGAACATCAAAATTATTATCTGTGACCATTTCATTTACAATAACCGCCTTAGGTGTGAGCGATCTAATGTTTAGAAGACCTAGCTTTAAAAATTGTTTTTTGTTCACTGATATTTAGATTTTCTGGTTTAATTACAATAAGATTTTTGCTAGATCCTACACTAGATTTATTGTTTGGCTTCACTAAACGAGGAATGGACACAGTTTCTATATAACGCTCCACACTATGCATATTGGTTAAGTTTGGACAACAGAGGCTGTGATTTGGACTTTGACTTACTAGTCATCTGGTGCGTAACGTCTTGGAGATGTTGTCCGACAGAACAGCCGCTCCGATTCTGCTGGGGTGGAGTCCGTCTGCACGATACAGTCCTGGGTCTCTCCCAAAACAGATGCCAATTATTTACAAAGAGCAGTTTCTGTTCATTACACATTAACATTAACCATTCATTAAGTGCAAATAGTCTACTGAACCTTTCCTGTCCTTGTCTGTACGTGGGAAGCGGTCCAGACATGATGATCGTTGCTTTAGGCGCTGTGCTGCGTACCGTCTCAGATCAGGCTCCTGTAGTCCTTCTTCAGAACCTCCGTCTGCCGTAGCCTGATGTCATTCGCTCCCGCGTGCAGCACAACAGCTCCGATGCGCTTGTCACCGTTCAGGATCTCGGGAACCTGTGCAGCGACATCAAGAACACGAGCACCAGGAAAGCAGTGAGTGCGCACCTTACCTTTCCCCGAGTTAGCGCGGACATGACGGACCATGGATGTGCCGATGATCACGGCGTCGTCGCGTTCCGGCTCGCGAAGAGGGGAGAAGCGGTTCCGAGTGGAGATCTCGAAGACCGGGAGGGGCGGAGAGGTAGCTCTGGTCCTGTCTCGTGTCTTCCGCTGTGTGATCCATGCTCCATGGTGTTGTGTCGGTGCTGGAGTGAATGAAGCCCGAGATGATCGCGTCCTCCTGGGCAGAGAAACACACGGAGTGGACGAGGTCGGAGTCAAAGAGTTAACGTTACTAACCACTGATTTGTGAGCATCGGCGCGTGATGCTTCAAGCGTTGAACGCCGATCCAACAGCGCGGCTTGCTTCACCAGCAGACCACGGATCTGCTTCTCGACGTGTTCCAGCTCCTGCTTCACTGAGAACAGCTCGAATGACTCCTCACCTGCACTCAGAGGTAACGTTAGACACGCATCTGATGTGTTTGCCATTATAAAAGATGAACAGTAAATTAGTAGTGATGCTACAAATATCACTACTAATTTCAGGACTGAAATGCCGGATATAAACCATATCTTTTTCAGTGAAACGGGTGTAAAATGAGACGGCCGATGGGCAAGGGCCACGCGTGGAATGCTAGCGGGCTAAAGGCTAGTAGCCTAGATTCGGAAAATTGGATCTAAGTAGCGATATCAAAGCAATCCAATTGGTTTTTTTATAAGGAATAGTATCAAGGATAAGTTCACATGATATAAAAATAGAAAGTGCTTGTTTATAAATGAGTGGTAAAGAAGAAAATCAAGGATTAGTAAAGAAATTCTCCGGAGCTACAAACACAAATACCCGATATAATACCGATTGCACACGCATGCACAGTTTGTGTGAGAGTGTGCTAAGTGTGACCTACTGAGACTACTGAGTTTCAGAAACTACTGAGACTGAGACACTGAAGAGTGTGAAAAGTGTGACCCTTTCTTTAAGGCCACATGGGTACAGCAGGCCGACATCCCACTCCTAATGGAATGTGAGCCATCTGGGTCATGGGAAATGCATTTCTTTTTCTCAGACACCGCCCCACTTGACTCGCGCAGCTGCTGGTGGTCTGGATCAGTGCTGGCAGTTTTGGAATGGTTGAAATCTGGATTAAGGATGTTGGTTCCTCCTTGGTGGGACTGTGATTTTTTTTTCCTTTTTTATCAGACCTTATGTTCTAACTGAACCTGAAGTTTTTTTATTACTATAGGGAAAATGGACTGAAAATTAGGAGGATTTAATTAGTATTATGGTACAGCACTGTAAAAAAAAATATTTTCAAGATTTGTTATCGCAACATTTTTTCTTTTGTCAACTGAACTTATTTAATTTATTTAGTTAAAATAACGTATTATTTGAGTTTCTGATGATTAAATCAATCTCCTTCATTGTATTAACTCACTTTTTCCAGTTCAATCAACTTTTAAGGCAACCAGGTTACTTAGTTTTTTTAAGTTAAATAAACATTTTTCTTTACAGTGAGTACCCTACAAACAAATGGTACAACTTTGGCATTTCCATCAATATAGTTTATACATTTTTTTTTTTTTTGAATGTTTAACAATCGGTTTAGGTCTTATACTCTATAACACTTGTCCTTTGGTTTCTTGCTGATAATAATAACTGTTTCCCTTGCTTGCACACCTCACATTGATCCCGTTTCCCAGACGCATTTCACCACTGCGATTCCTATTTTACTTCAGATATTTTCAGGGACTTGTGAGTCTGAATTCATAATTTGTACAGATCTTAGGCATCTTTTGACATATTTTATCTAGCTAGATTCTCTAAATAGTGTAAACAAGGACTTCAGAGAACCATCACCCTCTTGTGCATGCACAGTTAATCCACTAGATGGCAGACTCTAATAGCAGATATTTTTGTGCATTAGCCTACAGCACTAACACTGTATTATGCTATGGATTTATTTCCATACTGCACAGTTGCATATACATATGCACACACCAGAGGCGTATAATTTAGTAGGGATGCTAGTGATGTGTCCTTACCAATATCCAGTGACACTGATATATCCCTAGCAATAATTTTGATCAAAACTTAAAGTATTTTAATATAGTATTGATGTCCCTGTCCCCACCAATTTCAAAATCAAACCTTCGCCACCTGGCACCCACCCACCCACCCACCCACACACACACACCCACACACACACACACACATGTGTGTGTGTGTGTGTGTGTGTGTGTGTGTGTGTGTGTGTGTGTGTGTGTGTGTGTGTGTGTGTGTGTGTGTGTGTGTGTGTGTGTGTGCAATGTGATGCAATATACTGTGGATGGATGTGATGGAAATGGAATATTGTTCTAGCCTTATACAGTAGCTTTTATGCCCTGATACAAAGGTCTAGTCTAGAGAAAAGTGTTTAGGGCCAGGGTTATCTGAGAACAACATGTATTTACATTTTAGGGTTAATAAAAAAGTTTTTTAGCCTAGAGCCAGAGCATTGTGTATTTACGTGATTTGCATAACAAAGATGCAGTATCAACATTTAATATTTTTAGAGAACTAGTATATTGGATAGTTGACTTTTAATGAAACATTGAACTAATGACAAACATTCTGGTTTAACCTTCTGCATTTCTGTTGTGTTTGTCTTGTGTCTTGATTGTCAGTTCACCTCACTCTACCAGCATCGTTATTCAGTGCTCTCGCTCTCATTACTCACACACCGTTTCCCATTTTCTGCACTGATTTTCTGAAATCTGCTTCTACTGCTTCTCTCTTTCTTTGGTTCACTGTCAGTGTGTCTTGGTTTCCGTCCTGTTTCACCACTGTCCCCTTGCCTGAAAGTGTTGTTTTGGTTGCATCTAAACCTTTAAAAGCCTTATCTGATTATTTAATCCTGTTTTGTTGTTTATTTTCCTAGTCCATGTTCCCTATCTCAACTCAGCTTGCTCACCTGGTTTTTGACCCCCTGCTCTTGTCCTAGACAGGCTTCTTCCTTGAAACTGTTGGTCTGCTTCTGGTTTTGACCCCTGCCCGTCCATCGGATTTTGCCTTTGTCACGCCCTCTTACTGGGTGGTTCGGCTAAAATTGTTTTGTTTTGCTTTCAGGCAACCTTTTTGGACAGTAATTCCGGCACACCAAGGGTGGACCCCCATACCTGCATTATATGACTGATATACAGACAACGGATTTAACCGAAAAATATCAAAATTGAAAATACTGTGGAAACAAAGACCCCCATCTTGGATGCCCTTTGAGGTAAGCTAAAACATCAAAATTAATTTCAAAGTGAACTATCCCTTTAACCTCCTTTCTAAACAGGCCCCTGCTCTGGGTCCTGTTGTTTGTACTTCCCTAACACATAGCCTGGTAAAACAGGCAGCTTCTGGCAAATTTCGAATTGGCTCTGCAAGTTAGTCTGGCAAAGAAGCTCTTTCAAGGCCATTTCTAATGTCCGAAATCGCAGCACCAATCAGGGTGTGTTTCCCGTACAACGACGTAGTTACCTGCTTCACTACCATAGTATGATGCAACGTTGGAAAAATCAACTATGTCACGACTGTTTCCCGAAACCCATTGTCGCAAAGTATCGTTCAACCACGTTGGTTTCGCACGTGGTGGAGTAATAACTACTTTTAATGAAACTGTTTGAGATCCAATTAACGCTAGATTTGTTTTATATAAATTACAGACATGTCATCTGAGGACTATTTCTAATTGTTCTCAGTTGTTTTGCTTTATTACCAGACTCAATATTTGGCTTGTTCTTACATAGTAGAGCACGTTCGCACATGCGCACTCTTCAAACACGTTTACTTCAAATCTTTTGACAAACTAAAAGACGTAAATTCCATTTGTATGTATTCTAAATAAAAGACACTGGTTGTACTGAATGTCAGCTTGCTTATTTTGCTCAAGATAAGGATTTATTACGTCCAAATGCCATGCAATATAGAAACGATTCCTCTAACCACAGGTCGAGAGCTGTCCGTTCAAACCACACAACTTTGCCGATGCTGTTTGCGAATGTTCGTTCGGAACGATGGTTTCGGGAAACACCGAAATCGTTGAACTATGCTGATAACGACGGAACTCTGCAACCATACTTTGGCTAACGATGCTTTCGGGAAACACATCCCTGAAATGCTGGGGCAGGCTTTACAAGATGACAATAGAACACGCGAGAACCAGGGTGTGACGGTTATAGTTGAACACTTCCGTTAGAGCTCTACAACCGGCAAAACCATGTTATTAATTGTTTTCACAAAAAAAAAATATCATAGAGAATGTTTAAATACTCATTTCAGCTTACGAGGGAAAACAGAGGCGGAGTTCAGGCTCAATCCCAATTCACCCCTTGGCCCTACCCCTTAGCCCTACCCCTCCGTTTTGCGCGTTCACGTCTAGGGGTAGGGTGTCCCGATTCTTGTTGAGATCGAGGGGTAGGGCGAAGGGGTAGGGCTACATAGCCCTCGAAACGGAGATTTTTCAGAAGCACACTCCAAACGGAGGGCTATGAGAAAGTTCACGGAATGCATCGGAAATCACCGGCGAGATGGATCGCAAACGGTTAAACATTTAAATTTAGCGCCAGATGATTCCACCACGCACTTTATTTTACTCTTATAATAACACTATAGCCGTTTAAATTAAGAAATGGTATAATAAATTACCTTTCTGATCAGAAAAGACAGGATTCTGATTCTGATTTCGGAGGAAGGGATGTTATAATCATCATGTTTATTCAAAGTTAAGAGCAGCTGCGCTGATTGTAAGTTGTTGTCATGGAGAAATCCTGTAAAAACTCTGTAACGGCAGAGCTATCGCCGACGACTGATGATGTATCTGGTTCATGAAGGGTTGTTCCATTTCGTAGGGGTATACTTCAGCCCCTTGGCCCATAACTCCGTTTTAAGGGCCAGAGGGTAGCACTCTAAAACAAGGGGTAGGGCCAAGGGTGAATTGGGATTCACTTGCTTTGGTGGCTGCTACTGCTGGAGATGATTCAGGAGACAAGAAGAGAAATCTTGGAGTCTCCTTTTTAAATGGAGGTCTGAAATCTCTACAGATCAGGGCACGCACTGCATGGGGTCCTTGTTTATACTCGAGGCGTCTGTATGAGTGTGATGGTGCGCATGGAAAAAATGACGCGTTTGGTGCGCAAGACCCTATTTCGCTTGGCTGTGTGCATGCCTTTTATTTGTAACAGTGTGCCCGGCACCGTGTCCGAGGATGAACGACTTTAAGCCGAATCTGCCCAAGCATGTGTCTCACCGCACCACCACCCAGTTCAGCGCATCTGAATTGCAACGTTTTTTTTTTGTTTTGTTTTGTTTTTTTTAAGGTTTTGTTTACTGTGTGTGGTTTATTTAAGGAAAAGCACATTCACTTCTAGTTGCTTTGCTGTTCATTTTTAAAAAAATGTAAAGCAAGTAGCTAATCAGTGTCTGCTCGTTTATTCACAGTAAGTTGTTCTTTCCTCTTTTTATTTTCTGTTTGTTTATATATATATATATATATATATATATATATATATATATATATATATATTTGTCTTTCTCTTTGAATTCCAATGTTATCTAATATTTATCAATCCCTGAACCTCTGGCTCTTTTCTGTGACTTATAGCTTTTCACTTTTGTATTATGTAAATAAATGTTTAATAGAAAATAGAAAAAAAAACTAAGTTAACAGACAAAGTCGCTCTGCATACGTCATCTCCTTCATTCGTTCTGCATTAGGTTTTAGGTCTATCAAATTGCACCCAGAAGCATTTGAGCTACGTCCGTTGGTTACGCCCTTTGGAAATGATTTGTCTATGAAGCTTTGGCAGACCATAAGTTCATGTTCATAACTCAGTTACAACTGAGAATGGTCTTGTTTTAACCAGGCTTGGAAAACCAGGCCTTACGCACAGTTTCTACATAATCAGAGAGGGGAATCTCCTCTCTCTCTTTCTCTCTCTCCAATCTCGTTCTATCATTTTTGAGGAAGGGATTCTTCTTTCAGCAGCAACATGTTATTGTCTTCAGGATTTCCTTTCTCCGGGGCTTTTCTGTCGTTTACTTCCCTTCATGCAGTCTCAACTGTTTCATTCTCCCTTTGATTCAGAAAATAACAACCATGTTTGCCCTCAGTCTCCCAGGAGGCAGAAAGGCCCACTCATCACAAAAATATCAGATATTTTGCTTATTCTGCATGTCTTGATATTATATTCAGTGTTGTGACTGCAAAAATACTGTCTACCAACCAAGCAAAAAATGGTTATTTTGAAGGTGCTTGATTTTCAAGACAAAGACAAACTGCCCTAAAGGTATAATTCATGGATGCATTTTTTTAAAGTCATCATGAAGCAGTAATTTTCCAAGTTAATTTTGCCCATGGAAATTAATTGGGTCATTGGATTGTGTCGTTTGCTACTGCTACATTCCCACTAGTGTCCTTGCGCAGAAAACACATCATCAGAGATGGGAGAGACATGTTATTTTGAGTAAAGATTGACATCACGTGAATAATGATGTGCATGGATAAATCATTTATAATATTCCGTAAAAAAACGAAGTATAGTTGATTTTGATTTTATGGCTTTAAAGTAATTGTCCCCTGAGAAAAGGTGAAGCCCCCTTGTGGGACCCACGGTTACAAAAAATGCGCTCGTAGAGAAAAGCCTGTTGGTGTTTTAGGACCCTGAGGAGGAGTAGCTCCTGTCCTCTCCTCCGTGGCTTCCATGTAGGTGTGTGTTGGCCTGATTGAGTGCCAGTGGAGGGGATGAAGAGAAGAGCGGACGGTCACGCGTGTGCAGCATGCGCACATACAGCTCTGCGCGTCTCATCTCATCATGACCGGGACTCACCCCAACAATAGCGTCTGTCCTTGAATTACACAGTTCCTGGATTTGTGGACTACAGGGACTTTCACAACCATTTAGCTCTCGTATTTTTTTTCAAGTCTTCCTTCTTCAGCAAAATAAACAGTTGAAGGGAACTGCTGATTTAACTGTTTTCTTAAAGAAAATGCATCTTATTTGTTAAAAAGGGAAGAAACAACTCGAAAGACAACCTGTGCAAATATTCAGATATAACGGCACAAAACAAGCTGTTTTTTCTTGGACCAGCGTTTTGACTTAGAGGTAAATAAACATGTCCAGCAGAAGCATCGAGTGGGAGCATTTTGAGGAGCGCGAGAAGATTCACCGGTCCCCCGCGAGGCAGCGGTGGTCTCACTCCGGCTCGCGGGGTAACGGGCTCGTTCCCAGTCCCGCTCACAGCGCGCACTGTAGCTTCTACCGCACACGCACACTGCAGTCGCTCACCTCCGAGAAGAAAGCGAAAAAGTTCGCTTCTATCGGAACGGTGATAAGTACTTCAAGGGCTTGGTGTACGCGGTGTCCGGTGACCGCTTCAGGTCTTTCGACGCGCTGGCTGATGGAGCTCACTCGCTCCCTTCGGAACAATGTGAATTTACCGCAGGGAGTCCGGAGCATCTATGCTATAGACGGGGAAAGAAGATCACCAGCATGGACGAGTTACTAGAAGGTGAGGTTGAAGATTGTGCAGGAACACACAACAAACACTTAAAATTCCACGTGGCATCCAATAAAGCACAACTGGCAATAGCATGATCCCACTTCCCACAAGGATGCATTGTTTGCAATGACAGTGTGTAACAAGTCTCTCACGCACATACAGTGTACACACACTGGATTTTCAATCAATGCTGCGACTTTCAGGAATAGCCCGACTTTTCTACATATTGCGAAGGCAATGTTTAAAAAAACATCTAATAAAATATAATAAAAAGGTAACATACTAATATTAATAGATTAGTATATATATATATATATATATATATATATATATATATATATATATATATATATATATACCCAGCCTCTGTACTTGGCCTACATAGGCTACATAAATTATGTGTCTAATTTTCAGTTAAATTTAAACATTACAAGGCATGAAAAACAGGGAAGATCCAACCCCCTGTAATAGTTAGGTAGGTCTAGTTAACATTGTTTTAACCAAGATTACTGTAGTTCACAATCTTAACATTTATCAAGCGCCGAGAATACTTACTGTGCGAAAAACAAACACAAAATAACTACTTTATTTCAACTATTCACTTCCTTCTCTATAGGCCTCTGAAGTCAGTTAACGTAGTGTGGGCGTAGAGCTACGTCACACTATTCACTGATGCACTAGCTAGGCTCACTATTGGCCGCTGCTGGTCGTGTGTGAATGCGTGTGACGAACAATAACAGAAGCTTACATTATTAAACTTGTAACCTGACTCTGAAGGCGGAGAGAGAAGTAAATAAATAGTTGAAATAAAGTCGTTTATTTTGTTTTTTTGTGCATAAAAAGTTTCTCGTCGTTTGATAAACTTAAGATTGAGCCACTGTAGTCACTTGGACTATTTTAACGATGTCTTTAATAACTTTTCGAGGCCGGCAAGTTTCAATCCCTCAAGAAGCCTATGGACTAGTATGCAGGAGTGATCCAGCTCTCAGATTTAATCAAAAAAATCTTAATTTGTGTTCCGAAGATGAACGAAGGTCTACGGGGTTGGAACAACATGAGGGTGAAGTAAATACTGACAGAATTTTCATTTTTGGGTAAACTATCCCTTTAACTTTTAGCTAATGGAATGTTGTATTGAGTAAGCTACAGCAAATCTCAAGTCACTTGAGGCCACAGTTATTAATCTCCATTCCTTCCATGACTGATCTTTAAAATAGACATGTAACAGGATCTTAAATAGTCAATCTTTGCATTCAACCAAAAATGAAAATTCATTCTGTCATTTATTTACCCTCATGTTTTTTTCCGTCTGCTGAACAAAAAGAATATATATTGTTTTACACCATATTGTTTATCCATGTAATGAAAGTCAATATGGTCCAAAACAACACTGGATCTTCTGACTGCTTTCAATGTGTAGAAAAACAAAACACAAAGAATTTTTTTTAATAATAATATTAATAATAATCATACAGGTTTGGCACTGCATGATTGAGTTAACTACTGCAAGAATTGACTTTTTTGGGGAAAAGTACTGACACTGATAATGCAAGTCAGCCAGTAATCCCAATCACATTGAATAATGTGCTCTTTTGAATTCTATATATATATATATATATATATATATATATATATACATACATATATATATATATATATATATATATATATATATATATATATATATATATATATATATATATATATATATATATGGGTCAATATCACCATGGAGTGTCTTTCAACCCTCACAACACTCACAAATTTTGATTTTAATTTACCTTTCGCTTTATGTCATATCATCATATTCACAAATATTAGACACTCAAATATATATATATATATATATATATATATATATATATATATATATATATATATATATATATATATATATATATATATATATATTAGGTATGCATACTGTCATAAAAACTAACCCAAATATCTGGGCCTTATTCTATCTCTGTGGTATTTCAACAATAGTATGAATAGAGAATTGCATAAAGTACTTAATGTGTAAAATCGTGTTATTCTAAACACACATTTCAAGCTGTATAAGTATATATTTACTTAATTAGTTTAAAAGCACAATTCCAGCTGCTTTGGTCCAGCATGTGAGAATGTGCAGAATGTGGCTCTGTGTTTGCTCAATGATGCAATTGTTCAAGTGCGTTGCATTTGAAGTGCCGAGCTCAGCATCTCTTCACGCCTGACTGAGGGTTGGCTTAGTTCTCTTTTGTGTTTCAAATTTTTCTAAAGTCTTACAAATGCATGATCAAAGCTATGAATGCTATTTGCAAAAGATTGCCAGGAACAGGCAGCTAGTATGTTGGAGTGTTTGTAGTGACACTGCATATTGTGCTGGCAAACCAAACTTTGTTGAACATAAGGGTCCCATCTGGACATCAAGGCAGGACTTGGTTATGGGTTCATAAACCCTCGTTGATGTTCCAGTCCACACCTGAGACTCATGTAAATGGCATCCGCAATTACTATATTTCTGTCTTCCCACACACATAGTTTGTCAAATAGCTGCCATCTGATTTTGGGTCAGTTTTTCATCAGTAATAGTGACCCCATCTGGAGTCTTCTTCATTAATTAGCCTTTTGTTAATTTCTTAGCATAATAAAGCCCAGTGCCTTGGGAGTCCCCTTTCCTATTTCTGAGGCAAACTGGGTGAAATTGAGATTTTATGAGCCAGACAATGACATTCATGTTGTGGATGAATGGTTGTAGTTCTGGGTCAGTGCATGGTGGAACTAAATGTTGGCCAATATTCTTGATTTATGAGTACGAAGTAGCCTATTATTTGTTTAACTGAAAATGCTTTTAAAAATCTGTATTCCCATTGCATGTTCTTTTGGATTTGTTTTAGACATTCTGGTTTTATTTTATTTTGGACAACCAAAAGGATTTAACAACACAGCAGGATTTAATGTAAAGCTTGCATTTTGAAAATGATTTGTAAGAAGCAATATACTGAAATAGCTCTATTGGCTTGTTTTCGCTCAAAAAGACTCGCCTTACAGACTGCACTTTCTGTACAATATCTGTAAAATGTCCAAATCATTTTCTTTACGCATTATCCACTTCAAGCCTGCCAAGAACTTTTTAAGTTACCCATTATGGAAGATCTGCCCATCAAGCACCATAGTCGAGGTAGAAGAAAGGGTCCACAAACTTAATTGGTTCTGCGTACACGTATAAATGTCAATGGTGGCAGATTTGAACGTATACTTCTGTATAGACCTACTGTACTTCAATAGGCTTTAGTCAACGTCAACAGCAATGGCAAGCCTGACTGTGCAGATAGGTGAGCTCAAACTATGATACAAAGCTGCTCGGATCAATATCCATTTACATTGAGTGGCAAGAAGAACAGAAAATAGGTAAATATTTCCTGACTTCCACTAGAGGAGATATAAAACCACAAAGCTTTGGAGACGCAAGCAAAATCATAATAAGAATGCTAATAGTAATTCCACCAAAATTAAAATCAAATTTAATATGCAAAAAGTGCATATCAGATGCACGTAAAAGGTGATTTCTGCATATAAAGATATATATACATATATATATACATACACGTATACATAAACTATCGGTCAAAAGTTTAAGATCGGTTAGATTTTTTTATGTTTTTAAAGAAAGTCTCTTCTGCTCACCAAGGCTGCAATTTTTGGATAAAAAATACACAAAACAACGTAATATTGTGAAATATTATGACAATTTAAAATGACTTTTTTATGTTAATATATATTAAAATGTAATTTATTCCTCTGAAAAAAAACTGAATTTTCAGCATCATTACTCCAGTCTTCAGTGTCACATGATCCTTCACAAATGATGATTTTATGCTTCAAAAACATGTATGATTATTATCCATGTTGACATTTTTTTTTACATTTTTATTTCAGGATTCTTTAATGAATAGAAAGTTCAAAAGAACAGCTTTTATCTGAAATGGAAAGCTTTTGTTACATTAAACACTACCCTTTAAAAAGTTTGGGGTCAGTAAGAATTTGTATTTTATTTTTGGGTGAAATAAATAAGAAATCAACTACTTCTATTCATCAAGGATGAGTTACATTGATAAAAGTTACAGTAAAGACATTTATAATGTTAGAAAATATTCTAATTAAATAAATGCTGTTCTTTGAACTTTCTATTCATCAAAGAATCCTGAAATAAAAATTTAAAAAACTGTTTTCAAACTGTTAAACCAACAATATATATATTTTTTTACAGTTTTTACTCTTGCTCATATGATTTATGCTTAATAATTGCTGAACTGAGTATACTCTGCTCAGCAATTATTAAGCAAAAATCATATGAGCAAGAGTGATGTTACACTGAATATCATGGCAAATCAAAGCAGAGCAATGGAACTAACAGAGTAAATAGCACAAAAAAAATCACCACACAAAATAAATCACTCAAAATAATTTTTATTTGTATCTTAAGTGATGAATTTAATCTATTTTAATCATTCTCAAGTCTTGCTGCATGTTTCATATGTCTCAACAACTCATATGTTGTAAATATGACAATCAGACATGTTTTCTCTGAGGTATGGAGCAGGAGGAGATGTTTGGTTTTGAGGCTTGTTTGTCCTCTTTTGATACACTGGCCTGTGTTTTGTCCTGACAGCACTGTGCTCCTTAGGATGACAAAGCTCCATTTTCAGACCAGCTGCCTCCGCTGTAGTGCCAAGATGTGCCATCACATGTAAACAGGCATGGGCTTTATGCTGCCATGCACACTTTAATAGGCTTTAAGTATTTAACACAATGTCTATCAGACAAACTGATGTTCAATTTCGTAAAAATATATAGTGATCTCAATAAATATGCAATATTTCTTTAACAATAATGTTTCATTCTTGTGGTATTCATTTATAAGGCCTTGTGGGTTGTGAAGTATTCGCTGTGGGAATAGGAGTGTATACTTGCTAACAGTTACATTGGAATTCCTTCGAAAAGAAAAATATTTGCCTTGGACAGTGTCCAAAACCACAGCTAAAACGTGTGCAGAGAGGCAGAGTTGGGGTCACAGATGGGATAAGTGTGTGTGTGTTTGTGTGTTTTTTATTTTTTGACCCAACCCTTTGCAGTCTCAGCTGTGTACGTTTATAAAAGCAGTGTGTTATTATATTTACAAATTGTTGTACAGGTGCTGAGGTTTCATATGGAAGCATGTGTCCAGGCTAATTTGGTTTATTCTGTTAAATGACTCTTATTTTGATTTTCATTTAAATAATTTGTTTCCTGTATTCTCAGTTCTGTATTTAGTCAGAGATTCCTTGGTTGTCATGATTTCACAGGTATCATTTGTTTCACTTGGTTTACTTATTATTTTCCTCACCTGTGTCAAGTTTAATTGATCATCATTTTCACAGCACTGTTTTCAACTAAAAGCATAGCCGTTCTCATCCCAAGACGTCATAGAACTGACACTTTTGACCATACGCCAACATTCGATGTTTTAGGGGTGTCCTTTAACGTCAGTTAGATGATGCTATCTAATGCTAACCCTACCCCAGACCTAAACCTACCCGCTAACTGATCACTGATGCTCAGTTGGATGACACCCTAGGATCGTCATCTAACTGACGTTAAAGGGTACCCTAAAACATTGGATGTTGACGTATGGTCAAAAGCGTCAGTTAGATGACGTCTTGGGATGAGAATGTGTTGCTAAAAACGGGAAACTTTTTATGTTTTCGCTGTTCATTTACTTTGCAAAAGAAATGTTTCAATTTTTTGTACATGATTGTTGTCATGTAAACATACCCTTACATTTCTGAGATTCTTCTGTTCATGGTCGGTTATTGCTACAGATCCTTGAATTTACTTTATATCTTATCTATATCTAAGAATAACTTTATCTTAAATATTACTTTAAATCTCACAATGTGAATGTATTGCCATTTAAGCTCTTAATATTATGTATTATTTCTACAAAGACAATAAATAACTCATTGTATAGTAGGGGTGGGAATCTTTAGGCACCTCCTGATCCTATTCTGATTCTGGGAGTCAAAATCCAATTCCAAAAACGATTCTTGATCTACTTTTTTTTAGATCATATACATAATTCACCCTCTATATTGATAATGCTAAATATATGCTGGGATAACCTCAACCTGGCCTCAGCTCTCAGCAATGATATGCTAAAGCCTGCCCACACGTTCGACATGATTGGTTACAAGGTAGTTTTGTAACCAATCACAATGTAAACCTGTATAAACCTAAAACTGTCTTTTTGAAAATATTTAGCAATGGTGTTGACTTATGAGTTTGCTCATGGTTTGTCTTAAAACATAAATAAACGACATTAAAAAAACTTGATTTTAATTAATAATAAGCCATATTTTGCACAGGAGATATTTCCATTCATGTTATTCTCCTCTTCTGCTTTGGCAGGAGAAAGCTATGTGTGTGCTTCCAGACGGAACCCGACCGAAAAGTGGGACTACACTAGAGAACGTTAACCCCAACTGGTCAGTCAATGTGAAGACTGGGACGTCCCGCTCGATGCCATCTCTTACCACTTCAAAGAACGAGCTGAGAGAACGAGAGAGCAAAGACTTCATCAAACCCAAGCTGGTGACTGTCATCAGGAGTGGCGTCAGAACCGCAAGGCCGTCCGGGTCCTTTTGAATAAGAAGACGGCTCACTCCTTTGATCAGGTGCTCGACGGACATCACTGACGCCGTTAAACTGGACTCTGGGGCTGTGAAGAGACTTCTACACTCTGGAGGGCAAACAAGTAAGTGATAGATCTAAAAAGCCATTTAATAAAAGTATTTAAATAAACATATTAACTAAAGCCTAATGGGGGTTGAAATGATCCATATGGTTTCAAATGGCATAATTAATCTAAAATGTTTTCTGAGTGATTTATGCCCTGGCGTTGTCTTGGAAACCATAGGAAACAAAGCCTATTATGTGTGCTCTGGTCTAGGATCATTACTACATCTTTCATTTGAAGGGCTGTAACTTTTTATCCTAACGCTAAAAAGGTCTGTGGCTAACGTTAGTCCCTCTCCTTAAAGGGTTAGTTCACCCAAAAATGAAAATTAAGTCGTTAATGACTCACCCTCATGCCGTACCAACTCCCGTAAGACCTTCGTTCATCTTCGTAACACAAATAAAGATATTTTTGATTAAATCTGAGAGCTGGATCATCCTCATAGACTGCTTAAGGGACTGGCTCTTGACGGCCCATAAAGTCATTAAAGAAAATGTTTAAATATATCCATGTACCTACAGTTGCTACAATTATAAGTTTATCAAGCGACAAGACTTTTTGTGCGAAAACATGAAAGACGACTTTATTCGACTATTCCATTACTTCCTTATAGGCGACATGCGTGAGAACTGAGATGACGTCGTTCTTCTTCAAGCTACTTCTTGTTACGGGCTGCTCACCACTTAGCAGTATTACCGCCACCTGCACCGTATAAGATGATGATATCCACATATAGGCGCTCCGGATTATAAGGCACACATGTCATTTTTAGAAAGATAAAAGGCTTTTAAGTGCACCGTATAGTGCGAATATACGCTAATTGAAGAACGTATGTACAGGGCAGATCTTCCTCTGCTTGTAAACAGGAAAGTTTTGCGCTTCCCAGCTATATCAGCACATCATCTTTATACGGTCAGGGCGGTAGTACTCTCAAGGGTGAGCAGCCAGTAACAAGAAGTAGTCGAAGAAGAACGTCCTTGTCTAGTTCTCATGCATGAGCCCAATAAGGAAGTAATGCAATAGTCCAAATAAAGTCCGGTATTTATGTTTTTTTTCGCACAAAATTTGTCTCGTCGACTTAGTAAACTTATAATTGAGCCGCCTGTAGGCACATGGAATATTTGAAACATTCTTCTTTAATGACTTTATGGGCCGTCGAGAGCCAGTCCCTTAGGCAGTCTATGGAAGATGATCCAGCTTCAGATTAAATAAAAATATCTTATTTGTATTCCAAAGATGAACGAAGATCTCCAGGAGTTGAATTAACATCAGTGGTGAGTAATTAATGACTTAATTTCATTTTTTGGCTAACTGATCCTTTAAGGGAACAACGTTCATGCACCCATGAGTTTGCCATGATATTTTTTTTTTTTTTTTTGATGTTTTTGATGTTATTTCATCCAATGGATCTGGGATTTTTAGAATGTCTGACCAGAGATTTCAAATTGAGAGAGATTAGTTGTTGTTTTTATCGGCTTCAAGATTAACCAACATTGATATCAGACAGCCCTATTAAATATAAACAAGTTATGCCTATGTCTTTGTGTTCAGCTTCCTGTACTCACTTAACTCCAATTGATTCTAAACATTTTTAAACTAAAACAAGCTTTCTTTTTTTTCCCTTGGATGCTCCAATAGAGCATTGTCCTGAAAAAATTAGGCCACACTTTAGTATTTTATCACCTTTAATAAGTGTGAATGCTTCAGTGATGTTACCCTCAAGGGACTCTGCTATAATGATGTGAGCTGTTTGTAGAATAAGATAGGGCAGAATTATACATTAGGGTGTGGTAATGACCACCTGAACCTTTTTTAATTCTGAACGTGCTTGAGCCAATAAAGAGAAATCCAGATGGGGCATGTCTTTAGTCACCTCTGGTGGTTGTTGGGGACACTAAAAGAGAGTAATTCTCATTTCATTTACGTGGTAATGGTTAAACCAATCTGCAGTATATTAACTACTTGACTAGATATGGTCAAAATACCTAGTGTTTGGCAAAGTATTAATGTTGAGGACTGGCAGAGAAGCACAATTGAACTTTGTATCCTGGTTATGACAGGAATAATGAGCATTCAGTCATGGCCTTTACAACAGAGACAGTATTCAATGCATACTAGAAGACTATACCTAATATATAATAAGACATCCTTTTAAAGCTTTTTATACAATGTATATTTTTCAATGTATCTAAAAACCATAATATGGAAAATACTACACACTTGCTTCTACATTGTTCTACACACACACACACAAAAAGAAAAAAAATCTTCATGCAGAAATCTTATGAAGACATGGGAATTATCCCCTTCTGTTCTCTTTCAAAAAGCTGGGGTATGTGGGGTATGTGTAAAGTTGACGTGTCTTGATGATGTCGATTGGGATTAGACTCGGCAGTGGTGAATTGTATGTTGAGAGCTCCTCGCCACTGTGAATCTCTTTGGAAATTAGTGAGAGTACTCATGCGCATATTTAAAGTCTGTCCTAGCTTGATCTGCCTTAATTATGTAAAACTGCCTCCAAGAATTGCTTGGCAAAAGTGAGTGTAGAATTATTATGGTAATTTCTTTGTCTGGTTTTGGATGCGTAAAGAATACAAAGAAAGTAGTCCTTGCTTAACTGAGTTCTCTCACCTCTTTCTTCTTGTTTTCCGGTGTGTGTGATATGTGAGATGGAAGAAATGTTGTCATTCTTTTAGGTCGTTCTTTCTGAGAGAGACCCCCTGATAGTGAAAAATCAAAGTATTTAATGTTGCTTATATGTCTTTTATGTGTTTTTACTATGTTCAGGAGACAGAAATTCCATGTGCACGTTCATAAGTCAACACCTTTGCTGAGTATTATTCTTAAAAATACATAAAACGCATAACCATTCCGATGCATTGACTTATAGGACGGGCACCTATAATTTGCTCTTCCACTTGCTTCTTATATGGCTGAAGGTGTTGAACCGGCATATCCACTTGCCATTCTGCAGACGATTTTTAGTTCAGTAAAGTCGAAAGAGTAGATCAGGGTGTTCGGAGCTGAGATGTGGATTGAGTGGAGGCGGGGACCAATGAAATCCACGTATACCTAAATTGAAGCAAGGTTATAGTGTTATAGTGTCATTCAAGTTATTTAATGCATGAAATATAGACCTAATTCTGAAAGCTTCAAGGAGTCCAACAGGGCTCTGCTTTGGCCCCTTTTCATTTCGAATATTCCCATGCTCCCATTAAATCACAGCTGGGGCCTATGATGGTAGTTGCACAAACTCAAGGATAACAGGATTAGTTTAAATATGACAAAACCAAACCAATTCAATCAGGCTTTGTTGATACCATGAAAGCTTATTTATGCTTATTTATATTGATTTATATATCTTATATATTCTTATCTTAAATATTTATCCGATTCATGTACTTTATACATTATACATAATTCATTAATAAAATGCTGATGAAAATGCTAAAGCTAGCTGGCAACTTTTTCGAGAAACGGCTACCCGGAAAATGAATTAAAATCGTTAAGAATGTCAAGAGTAGTACTTAACTTGTACAACATTTAAATTGAACCATATGTTGGATAGTCTTTAACCTGTGAAATGGACTTTTAGCCAAAAGTAGCTGTCGCTTTTAGCCTAAAGTGCTACTACATTATTCATAGACTTTAGCTGAGATTGAGCAGCCAATGGCAGTCCACCACTAATATAATAGGCTCCAGTGTTGTCCTAATATGTCATCTTACTCTGTAGCACAGGGAATCCTATGTTTGTGAGTGGCTGAGTGGGAGTAGCTCCTGACACACACACACACACAAATGGCATGGTTTGTCATTGATTAAATATTCGAAATATATTTATTACAAATTAAATAATTACAAATATTTTAATTGATGTATTTTTTTTAAAGCAGCAACCTTTCTATTACTAGGTTAATGTTAGAGATATTTTTATTAGCATTTGAACTATTGTAACATGAAATATATTTAATTTGTGCAATTGTGCCTTAATATTTTAAAGCATGGGACACCAAAGTGTACCATACAGGATGCCCTAAAATTGGTCAACTTGTGCATTTCTCTGCAGTTTATCTTGTGTGCTGCTCAGCTAGCGATCATGGTGGAGGCAAACACAGCTCAATACTATTGCACTCACTGTGTCTTTCTAAGCCTTCATAGTAAGATTAACATCTTTGAATCTCTTTAAAACTGAGGAAGAAGGGGGATAAGAAATAAAAAACAAAAAAGCCTGAGACTGGAACTTTATATTTTCAGACATAGGCCTACATATAAGGTTTCAAGAAAACATCCAGCTAGATCAAATCCATCAGACTGACTTAGATGAGTCTTACATTTAAGCTGCTTTTCACACACTGAATACCACATCGATATTGCTTTCATATTGTGTGTGTGTGTGTGCGCGTGTATGTAACACACACAAGACCGAATTTGCTTCATAACTGTTTGAGCTCTTTGGGTTGCTTCAAGCAAGGCATCACTGCATGTCATCTGTGATTACAGTTGGTACGCCCCCACTAAGACTGTAAAGAGTTCGAGGCGGCATGTCCTCAATGCACAGCTGCGAACACACTCCACGAAAAGTTTGTCCTCCAGAGTGTATATTGTGTCACTAGACTGTTTTGATGATATCACTTGAGTGTCTCTGAGGCCCACATTGGGGCAGGGGCTCATATGGGGCAGGGTCATTTTGGCTGGGATGCATTTTTTTTTATTTTATTTGTGAATACATGTACTTAACCATTCAATAGTATGGGGTTAGCAAGATTTTTTAATGTCACCCAGGCATTTTTCTAAATAGAAAATTACAGTAAAAACAGTAATATTGTGAAATATTATTACAAATTAAAATAAGGTAATGTATTCCAGTGATGGCAAAGCTGAATTGTCAAGAGACTTAAGTCTTTAGTCATCATGATCCTTCAGAAATCATTCTAATATACTGATTTGGTGCTTGAAAAACATTTCTTATTATTAGTGTTGTATATCAGTTGAGCTGCTTAAGAATTTTTTTACGAATCAGGATTTTTTGATGAATAGAAAGTTCAAAAGAGCATTGGATATGTTGTTATATCGTTATAAATATCATTATAAATGTCTTTACTGTCGCTTTTAATCATTTTAATGTGTCTTTGCTGAATTAAAGTTTTGCAAAAAGTAGTATTGAAAAACAATCTTTATCTGACTCCAACCTTTTTGAATGGTAGTGTATTTATATTCATCATCAGCTATTTTGATATACAAATATAATAATATTTGCAATTCTTTATAAGACAAAACCATGTAGCTACTTAAATTAGGGATGCATCGATATTACAATTTTGGCTCGAAACCAATAACAGATAATTCTTTATATTTGAAAGCCGATAACCGATAATTTTGGCCGATAAATCCAAATTTTAGACAATTATTGATTTCCCTCATTAAAAGCCAAGATAGAAACACAATTATGATGTTCTTATTTTATTTGTTGTGTAGCCGATACGTTGCTGGGTATCGAGAATCGAGATTCGATTAAAACAGGACAAACTTTTGCTTTCCTCGAATCGCTCAAAAGTTAAAATTTTGATTCCTAGTTTCAATATTCACAGTCGGCGGCCAGAGAAGAAACCGCTGAACAACACCAACGAAGAAGCGTCTACCGGAAGTGTTGGCATAACCGTCACGAGTCAACATGAGTAGCGTACGTGGCGGTCCAAAGTGTGGCTTCACTTTTCTAAAAATAACGAAATTCTCGACAAAATGCAAAATTTTTGACAAAAGGAGTATTTGTGACAGAAGGAGTATTTCCTTCAGAAAGGAGTATTTCCTTCAGAAAGACCATTGGTTAGCAAGGTTAGCTAAACTTTTTTGACCCTGCCTCTTAAAAGAATCGGAATCGAGAATCGTCTGGAACCGGAATCGAATACAAGGAATCGGAATCGGAATCAGAATCGTTCAAATTCAAATGATACCCAACCCTAGTAGCCAATATGACAGACTTGCACTGCACATTTTCCTTTTTAAAGTGATTTCAATCGTATTTCAAGGAATTTTTAAAAGCATCAAGTTGAACAGTGCACATCTAAAGTACCTCAGCTGAAGGAAATTATACATTATTTATCGGCTTTTAGATATCGACTAAATCTTCTTGTTGGGACGATAACGATAACATTAAAATGATCATATATCGGTCATTACTCGATAATGTGGCCGATCATGTCATGCATCCCTAACTTAAAGTTCGGCATGAAACGGAAGTTGAGATTGTCATTTTTTCCTTGTTCGGGACGTATATTCCAAGTGAAACGGCTTCTGAAATTTGAAAAATGTGTTGGGCAGGACTTGATTTCATCCTTCGGCAATTGATTGGATTCGTGGGAGGTTGGGCGTTGCAAAGAATTTGAATGCGATTCTCTGGAAGGTGGTGCACCGACAGCCGCACTCTGCCCGATCTGGCCGCACCCTTTTGCCATTCCACGTGACCAAAAGAGAGAGAGGTCGTTTCGATGGGAGGGAAGGGTAATGTATTTGATTGAAGATTTCAAGGGTACATGAATTTAAAAGTGCACGGATAAATCATTTATAATAAACACTACAATATTACATATAAAAAGAAGATTTGTCAAATTTGATTTCATGCCGACTTTAAATAAGGTATACTTTAAACAGGGTCAAATAACCATCTGAGCCTGAGAATTAGCCATTGCCTTGAAATCAAAGAAAGCCCTCAAACAGTAAATGATGAATATTTAGGAGTAACATGCATGTTAACACGATAGCCACTGGATGCCATCTGCTTCTGAAGCATTCCAAGCCTATAATTCTCAGCAGGTGGGGTGGGGATGCTGAATCGTGGACACCCCACTGAGACTCCATCCAGCTCTGCTGTAATTGAACCTAAAGGCTGGGGGATTTAAAGTGCAGCTGGCAGGTGTCGGCCGCGTTTAGGGGGCTAGCAGACATAGCCAACACAAGACTCTCTCAGTCAGATACGCTTCTTAACGGCTAACTCCATGAATGCCAATCGCTCTTTTCTCTTTTTTTTTAGTTTCTTTGCTTGGTTTACATCACAGAAGCTGATGGAGAGAAAGAATATGCACTTTATTTGGCGGGAGTTTACTTTTGTTTCGCCAAATTAGAGTAATATCTAAATAAAATGTACCAAATTTTGATGTATTAGCCTAGATGTTAAATGCATTACTTCCCTTCCCAGCTACGTGCTTTGAGATTAGCTGATAATGGAAACCAATGACATGGTAATAGTGTATCCATAATGGACAAGTTGGTTCTCCGGGGAAATGGCAGAGAGGAGGTACCGTGTGAGTAGTCAAGAGGCTGGGAAGAGGAGCCATACACTTAAGTTATCATTGCTAACCCATTTGCACCTGTGGCTTCATCTCTCCTGCCATTTCCTTATTCACCATACAAATAGCACTTCAAAAACTAGATTGATTGGAGCTCCGTTGGTTTTAAAAGTCATTTGTACAAAGGTTGAAAACCCACTACATCGATCTTAAGACCTTAAGCTTTTTCAAATCTGCTCAGAAATCTGAAATATGAATGTTATGTCCCAAACACACGTTTTGTACTCAAGCGAATAATCTCAGTGCAGTAGTTGGAAGGGATCTGATTTGCAAAGCTGCAGACCTGAACAGAAGTGGAAAAATAAGTGGTTCTTGGATAGAGGTTAACCGAATATGGTTTCTTCACGTTAATACCAATCTTTTGAAATTCGGGTCATCCGATGGCCAATTAATGCTGCCGATTTATTTTGGCCGATATTTGCTTGGTTTTTAACCTCTATTTGAAAGATAAAATGTAAAAGAAATGATAATTACTTAACATAGAAAAACTTTCTCAACAAAAACATTTTATCCTCTCAAAAAATGTCCTGAAACATGTATTTTTGAGTTGTTTTGTTTGTTGACGGACAAAGACAAACGGACATACTGTAACCTAATTATCACAAAAAAGGAGAAAAAAAACTTTAAATTATTACATTTTAAAAAGGTTTATTATATTTTACTTTATTTAACTTCTAACAATGACGTATTTCACTACTAAATTGCTGTTGAACGACAAAAACAACCACCAGATGGGAAAATTATATTTTACAAAAACTTTAAATGCACCACAATCGCACCGTCTGTCTGTTGTTCTTCAGACAACGGCATCCTGCTTTTGGACCTTTTAGTCTACAGTGAAATACAGCTCACACTTTACACTGTTTGGCTAGCATTTAACCATGTTTAATCCAGCTACTAAACTACGTCAGTGTTGTGCCTGAACGCGTTCATATTTTGATCGGCTGCTCACTCGGCTGGAAACTGACTTTATCGGCAGTGTGCGTCAAATATCGTGTTCCACGACAACACTAGGCTGCCCACAGATGCGCCCTGCCTAATAATCGGCTTTAGGATGCTTCAATCAGGATTTTTGCAGTCAGATAAGTACCGAATTTCTTGTCATGGTGATCGGCCGATAATGATACTTGAATTTCGATGCTTAATCGACTTAATATAAGACAAATAAACAAAATGGAACAGTTTAATGCAGCTCATAAGGTTTATTTAAACATTGTCCAATACTGTGGAGGACAAAATAAACATTTAGTCTCCTAAAATGGAGAAGTCTGATGTAACTTAAACATCGTCCAATACAAGTCTGAGCAGGATAAAATAAATAAATAAAAAATCAAACAACATTTAAACTCCTAAAAGAACAAATTGAAGTGGTTTGATACAACTCATTAGGTTTAATTAAACATTGTTCAATGTTAAAGAGAATAAAATAAATAGAAACATTTAAACTCCAACATGGAGAAGTCTGATGTAACAAATAAGGTTTAATTAAACATTCTCCAATATAAGTATCACGTACGTCCTTGACGCGTTGACGCCATCAAATGGCGATCGAGTTTGTAAGATCGGCCAAGTTAGCGAGTACTCGATTCAAGTCAAAATTGTTATGATCAGCCAGATATTACTCTCTGGCCTGATTCGATCGGAGCATCCCTAATCGGCTTTACATACTTGGATATTGGCCGATGCCGATTATGTTAAAAATGCCAAAAATCGGACGATTAATTGGCTCGACCGATTAATCTGGTCTACCTTGATTCTTGGATATATGCTAGGGTCTACAAATTAATACTTAACACATCAGCAAAAGGACGAACCTGGCTGTAATATGAAGTCTTCAGTGACTTTAATTGACCCACAACAAAACATCACATTCAAATAAAACTAATAGACAGTCTTCTGATTAGAATTGCAGGTCAGTGACAAATAAGAATGTGCATGAAAGTGAAAACAAAAAATCTTTTATTAGTCTAGTTTTAAAACATATACCATGGTTTATATTTCTATTTGGAGAACCAAAAAAAAAAAAACACTTTTATAGAACTTTCAGGAAAAAATAATACTCTAATGACTCTAAAAGATGCATATTTCTGCATGCATTTTTTGCTAAGGCAGATAATTAAAAAATATGAAGCAGTTTTTTTTTTATTGTTTATTATATTTCTGTTTGGCTATATTATCTATTCCCCATAGCTTTTAAGCATCATAGCCTTGTTCAGCAATGGTAGAGATGAAGGGAATGTGCAAATACGAGTGTTCTAGTGTCTGAATAGGTGTGGGATGTCGGGTGCAGGGCAATGATTGACATATAGCACTGAAGTACATTATACTAAAAGCAGAGGTGTAGTGGTAAAAAAAGAGGTGGGTAAACTATTAACTCTGGTGGTACTATGACGTGGTCACCAGGTAAGGTGGGCCACTGCCTAGCGGTGTATGTGTATCCGGATTTTTTATTTTTATTTTGTGTCTATAAATTTATTCTGAAACAATATTCTCATCAGTGTTCAATCAGCTTTGATATTTAAATCACCATATTAATAATATCTGCACCTTTAAAGGGCATCCCCTTCCCCAATATAATTAAATGTATGCTTCATCTTTCATTTTAAATTCCTAAATTTGATCAATAAATTCTAATAAGACACTATAGTGCTGTTACCCTAGGGGCTGATCAAATTAAATCATTTACACTGAAAAATTACAATTGCATAAAATAATGTTATGAAATTGATTTAAATGTATTTATAAGAAAAGTTGGAAAGAATGATACTACTTTTAAACATTTAACACTAAACCACCAGTAGGTGGCGGCAGGCGACCGTCTTAATGAGTGAGTCATTGATTCATTCATTCAAACGATTCGTTCAAACGGCTGAATCATTCAGTAATGAAAACAAGTTGAGTGTTCCTGTGAGATGTGCCGTGGTTCTGCTGTGATTTTTGTTTGGAACTATTTTCGCTGCTGAAACAGAACAAAAACAGCCAATATTGCATCTAAAATGTAAGTGATTTAATTTTAACTGTTTATTGAACTGTTGTAGGAAATCAATGTCACATTTTCAATCGTGATGGTGTTCAGGAAAAATAAATGAGGTTGCTTAACATATGTTAAACATATAAAAACTGCACATTCAGATTTTATAGGCAGTATGTTGTTAACTGAGTGTGTGTGAGTGTGTCCTGCGCTTCGTGTAGATTTCTGCTCGAGAGGCTGCGCGAGCGTCAACAAGTGCTACTGTCAGTAATAGTCAACAACACTGACAGTTATGTGCGCATTGCAATATGAAAGAGTTCGTCTTAGGTTCAACAACCTATGAAACTAATAATGAACAATATGAAACTAAAACGACATAAGCTTAATTTAAAATGTCTTAGGAACTACAGGACATTTAGAGGTGGATAAACACAATTGATAGTTGGATAAAGGTCAATTGGAGGTGGGTCAACGCTATTTCCGAATATAGGAGGTGCGTAACGGCGTTTACGTGCGTTTAGCCTCCACTACATCCCTGACTAAAAGTCTTAAAGTGTTCTGTGTTTGTATGACATCATAATTTGAACAAGCTAATGGTTTCTGATACTCTGATAGCAGACAACAGACTTCATATCACATCTCTTCAGGTCTTTTAAATCACAATAGATCATCAACTCACAGCAATAAATAGGACACTTTGTTTTCAGTACTTCACAATCTGTCTGCTAGGATTTATTTCGATGTATACAGTAATCTCTTTGACCTGTCAATCACCTATTAGTTTTATCTTGCAGTCAGAGAAGAAATAATGCAATCAGATATGATTTTATCTCCCTGAAATGAAAGGCTTTTATTTTAATTTAAATGAATTATTACACAAAACAAGTATAGTTGATTTTTTGGAATATAAAATGTGAGATGACTTCTGGGTTTTTCCATCCTTCCAGACATGCTTCACTTGTTTCAAGGGCAAATCAGGAAAAAAAGTCTAATTGAGGTCAAACTTAAAGCATCATGATGAATCTGAATAACAATCATTGTTTGTCTTCTAATTAATACAAACATCACCATCTGCATATGATGCAACAATTTAACTAACAGTCTGTGGATGCTTCATGTAAGCAGCAGACAAATAGAGTGTCTGGAGTCTATGGTTAGTCTGACAGGCCCTCCAGCTCCAGCAGGACTCTTTAGGAGACATTGAGCTTGGCACATGACCAAAAACGTGTCAGTGGAACCAGCTGGGGTAACTGTGTGATCTCAATGCCCTCTATTGTTTTTATCTGCCCAGTCTGGAGTCTTTATCGAGTGAGACTGATGGGTGCAGAAAAGGATTTCTATGTACCCCATTGTTTCATCGGTATCAGTTTCCTGTTTGTTGTCATTTGTCATATTTGGTTTACTAGGGCTGTCAAAATTAATTTTGTGAAAAAAAAAATATATATATATATATATATATATATATACCACCGGCCACTTTATTAGGTACACCTGTCCAACTGCTCGTTAACACTTAATTTCTAAGCAGCCAATCACATGGCGGCAACTCAGTGCATTTAGGCATGTAGACATGGTCAAGACAATCTCCTGCAGTTCAAACCGAGCATCAGTATGGGGAAGAAAGGTGATTTGAGTGACTTTGAACGTGGCATGATTGTTGGTGCCAGAAGGGCTGGTCTGAGTATTTCAGAAACTGCTAATGTACTGGGATTTTCACGCACAACCATCTCTAGGGTTTACAGAAGAATGGTCCGAAAAGAAAAAACATCCAGTGAGCGGCAGTTCTGTGGGCGGAAATGCCTTGTTGATGCCAGAGGTCAGAGGAGAATGGCCAGACTGGTTCGAGCTGATAGAAGGGCAACAGTGACTCAAACAACCACCCGTTACAACCAAGGTGGGCAGAAGAGCATCTCTGAACGCACAGTACGTCGAACTTTGAGGCAGATGGGCTACAGCAGCAGAAGACCACACCGGGTGCCACTCCTTTCAGCTAAGAACAGGAAACTGAGGCTACAATTTGCACAAGCTCATCGAAATTGGACAATAGAAGATTGGAAAACGTTGCCTGGTCTGATGAGTCTCAATTTCTGCTGCGACATTCGGATGGTAGGGTCAGAATTTGGCGTCTACAACATGAAAGCATGGATCCATCCTGCCTTGTATCAACGGTTCAGGCTGGTGGTGGTGGTGTCATGGTGTGGGGAATATTTTCTTGGCACTCTTTGGGCCCCTTGGTACCAATTGAGCATCGTTGCAACGCCACAGCCTACCTGAGTATTGTTGCTGACCATGTCCATCCCTTTATGACCACAATGTACCCAACTTCTGATGGCTACTTTCAGCAGGATAATGCCTTTGCCATGTCATAAAGCTGGAATCATCTCAGACTGGTTTCTTGAACATGACAATGAGTTCGCTGTACTCAAATGGCATCCACAGTCACCAGATCTCAATCCAATAGAGCATCTTTGGGATGTGGTGGAACGGGAGATTCGCATCATGGATGTGCAGCCGACAAATCTGCGGCAACTGTGTGATGCCATCATGTCAATATGGACCAAACTCCCTGAGGAATGCTTCCAGCACCTTGTTGAATCTATGCCACGAAGAATTGAGGCAGTTCTGAAGGCAAAAGGGGTCCAACCCGTTACTAGCATGGGGTACCTAATAAAGTGGCCGGTGAGTGAATATATATATATATATATATATATATATATTGTTTTGAGTTAAAGACATTAAAAATATTTAGCGCAATTAATGCAGCATTCGTTTTTTTCAGCCTTTGGCTGCTCTACAGTATAGGATCATGCTATCATTCATTCAAGTGCTATTAAACCATTCAATAAGATGCAAAAAAGAGAGAGAGAGAAAAATAACTCAAATCTGTACTAGCACGCCGTCTGTGAAGTGGCTGTCTGTGAACAAACACCCGAAATGCACGCACATGATGCCTCACTGACTCACTGCTCTTGACTGAATGTGTTAACTTTTGTAGCTTGAATAAGGATTGATCTATGTTCAATTTAGAATGTATTGCAGTGAAGACTGTGCAGTGTTGGATTACTCAGTTTCTGTATATTTACCTGTTAGACCAACCTGAAAGTCTTAAATAACTGTTTACAAGGGTAAAAAATTGTATACAGCGTTTTTGTGCATTTTAGCGAGATATGTAAAAATCTGCCCTGATATATTAGGTCTAAATGCACTGCTAAATATAACATTTATTACAATGGGTTTGTTTTAATTTCACTTAGCCTATAAAATAGTTCTATTTTTTTAAAGCCTTAAAGATTGACAGCTTTGAATTATACTGTCATGTTAAATGGCTATAATTAATTGCTAAAATTGAGGGAAAAATCTGTTTAATAGAGACATCAGTATCACTATCATTGATACTGGCCTTCAGTAAAAAGATGTCATTAAAAAATATTTAAAATAAGCAGTCTTTATGGTTTCAACATTCTTTTGGATATTCATTGTGAAAGTATTATAATATAAAGATATATGAATAACTTTAATGCAAGGTGTGATTAATCACGAATAATTTATTACAGAATAATGTGATTATTATTATTATTTATTTTAATTCTTTTTAATTGACCAATTCCTGTCACTCATATTGCGTTTTTGGAAAATAAATAATGCAAGATACCAAATAAAATGCTGTTTTTTAGTACTCCTGGACTAGTTAAACCTCAAATATATGTTTTGGGGATTCTAGTGTCTCAGATATAGAATGTTATTTATTATTTATTAATATTATATTGTTTTATAATGACTGCTGAAAAAATTTGAACTCTACTCAAACTGAATTTGGCATCACTATTTCTGCTAATTTTATTCAAAATTCTAATAATATTTATATTATAAAATATAAATACAATGAAATTAAAATTCAGATGTTTAATATTGTAGTGGCAGATAAGCCATTTGATTCAACTCTATCCACACAGCAGATTTAGCGTGGGGCATGGTTCTGATGTTACTGTGGTTTGACAGCTCATCTCATCGCTGTGATAAATGAAAGCTGATGTCCATTCTCCGCCTCATCCTCATTAGTTAGACTTTTGATGACTGACTTCTGAGACTGACTTAACTTTTCTTTTGTGAGCAGTTGAGGCTGTGGGAGCTGCTTTTTATCTCCATTTTTTTTATTAAAAGTGCAAAAATGTTTGGTAAACAAAACAAAAAAAAAGCTTCACATGGGAACAACAAAATTAACTGTTTTTTAAATTCATTTTTAATGTTTTGATCCTCTAATCTGATTGACCAAGAGTTTTTTTGTTTTTGGAAGCATATTATGCTCAGCATTTAAAACTAAAATAGAAATACTATTTATTTACTATAAATATTATGACAATTATGACACATTTCTCTTTTTTATTATACACGCTACACATTTTTAAGGGTATTGTATGTTTAACAATTGGATAGTACATTAAAGCAAACCGTAAAATGGTCTGTTCTATGTCCTTGCCTGTTACATGTGTACAATATTAAGTAGTTATGAAACTCACAGAATTTTATTGATTTGCTTTTGACCCTGTCATTGGCACTCATTGATTTTTGTACTTTTTACATTATTTCATTTCCATCTCACTGCTATTTGGCAGCAGAAGTGCCCCATTAAGTATGACTTTAAACGTATTGGTTGCTCAACACACAATCGTAACTTCGTTTTCTCTGTGAAAGGCTCATTTGTCAACTCTGCCTTTAATGGTATCAATTATTAATGGCTGATGTGAGAAAAGCCTATCCTGTGCTTCTGTAGCTAATGGTTGACAAACTCCTCCATATACCTAGAAGGGTCCAGCCTATACAAAGCCTCTGAGTAATCGATTTAGCTTGAAAGAAACAAACAGCAAAGCTAACAGTACATAGTAGTCAGACATGTGCTGGAGTTACTGTGTAGTATGTTCTCTTCCCTAAATCAAGTCTGTTTTGCTAATTTATCTGATCTTGCCATGTGTTATCCTCTTTGGTTAAAGAGATAGTTCACCCAAAAATGACAATTCTGTCAGTATTTACTCTCATGTTGTTCCAACCCCGTAAGACCTTTCGCAAAAACAAACCAGCGCAGTCTCATCCTAATTCGTCATATATGACGTTTTGGAACGTACTTTTGACCATTCGTCAATATACGACTTTTAGGGCCCCCTTAAACGTCGGTAGATGAACGTTATGGGATCCTAACTCTACCCCAGACCTAAACCTAACCCTAAACCCAACTCGTCACCTAACTGACGTTAAAGGTAAAGCGTCAGTTGTATGATGACCAGGGATCGTCATCTACCGACGTTTAAGGGGCCCTAAAGTCGTATATTGACGAATGGTCAAAGACGTCCCAAAACATCAGTTATATGACGAATTGGGATGAAACTGTGTTAAACAAACATAAATAATGACTTTATTTCAACTATTAATTTCCTTCTCTTGGGCCTCTAGTCAGTTAAACGTCACACGTAAGGCTTACTATTGGCTGACGCTGGTCGTGTGTGATGCGTGTGACGTACAACAACAGATTGCCCAGAGAGAAGGAAATGAATAGTCGTTATTTTTTATTTTTTATTTTTTTTGTGCACAAAAAGTGTTTCTCGTTGTCTGAAAAAACTTAAGATTGAGCCACTGTAGTCACTTGGACTATTTTAACGATGTCTTTAATAACTTTTCGAGGCTGGCAAGTTTCAATCTAGGATGGAGGAGTGACCCAGCTCTCACGATTTCATCAGAAATATCTTAATTTATGTTCTCAAAGATGAACAAAGGTCTTAAGGGTTGGAACAACATGAGGGTGAGTAAATACTGACAGAATTTTCATTTTTGGGTGAACATTCCTGTATTCTGCTTTGGATCAAATAAGCACCCAAACACCCCATTCAGTGAATTGGCAGTATTCCATAGTCCGTGACTTTGTTTTGAGCATAGACTTCATCCACTCGTCCCATTTATATGCTTCTCTTTCTCTTTCTTTCCGTCTTGACACAGTGTAGAGCAGTTCTGCTCTGATACCCTTCATTACTGTCAGCCAAAAAAGCTGAGCTGTTATTACTCTCAGCACCCTGTCAGGTCTCTCAGGCACAGGCCTATACTTTACTGGGCTTTGTAGACCGGCAAGAATTAGAGGAGCTTAATAATACAAGTCTTAATGATTACCTTACAAGAAACTTAAAATAAATTTATCCCAAATAGACTTGTTTAGAAATTTGTAATGCCTAGTCACTTTTTAGATCTAACAACTAATAGCCATGAGCAGTGTCCTAGGAAACCCACAGAACACCTTAACAACTGATTAAGAATACTCATAACTTCTCAAAATACTGAGAAAGTTGGTAATGTGTGGTGACAGTTTTTGCATTGTTGTATATTCTAGAATTCATGAGCACCCTGCAGTCTAAAATATGGTTTTAGAAGGGCCGCATTGGTCTGTAATGGTACTAGCTGGTTATTGCATGTAGACATACATGACTAGTTTTTCCGGCTTGAAAATGTTCCAAGTATTCTGGTAACCACAAATAAAATGGTTCAAAATGTTTAAATCTATATTGGTAGGTAGGTTGTTTTTGTTGTTTTTTGTTATTTGATTGTCGGGAGTTACTTTTTACTCACGGTTATGAATAGAAATGTAGTGGAGTAAAGAGTATAATTTTTCCCTCTCAAATGTACTTGAGTAAAGTCATGAGTACTCCCCAAAAATGATACTCGAGTAAAGTACAGATTCCTCAAAATTGTACTTAAGTACTGTAGTAAATGTACTCTTGTACATTTAAGCGTCTCTTCTGCTTCCAACAATCAGTTTACAGAAACACTTTTGACTGTTCCAGACTGTATTTTTAATACACAGATCCAATTCTTCAGTTAAAACATTTCAGGCATGTTTAATAATCTCCCATTGTGTCTTTAGTCTGCCACTGTACTCAGGCCAGCAACTGGGCCCATATGTTCCTCTAATCTGCTGATTGATGGAAATACTGCTCAAGATCCATCCCTCCAACTGACCTTCCTTACAGTTCAGGACTTTGTGATTCAGACAAAGAAAGACTTTTAAGCCTCTGAGCTCAAACGGCTAATTTATTTGAGTTGTGGTGACTTTTTATGTGTGCATTGAGGATATTTAAGGGTTAAACTCCTATTTTGCCATTAGAAGCATGTTAACAAAGTCTAAAAGAGCGATCTTCTTGGAAAAGCTATTCTTTCTCAGCATTTTTTTGTCTTTCTCTGACTCATGATGGTAAAGAGAGGGCTGTTTTCCTCTCCATATGTCTGTGATCTTTCACTCAATTCCATGTAGATGTGTGTGTGTGTTTGATGGAGCTCCACATTGGGACCATCTGCTTCTTGCTGCCCACCTCTGTGTGGAGGAGTGGGCTGAAATCCGGACGTCATTCTTTGCCCACTGCGGCTGTGTGTGTACAGTATGTGGGTGTGTTTGCAATGTGCTCTCAAATTGTTTTATTTATTTTTAGTTTTTTATTACTAGTGATACTTTGGATATTACTCCGCCTGAATTCAGATTTGGTAAATTCATCTAAAAGTAAAGATGCACTGAACTTTCAACAAAATATTTGAACAAATTAATTTTTGGTTTCGGGTCAAAAATGCCTTGAAGGGCTAAAATCAAGGTGATGTTTAATTAGCGGTTCTGACTGACACTGTCTATTTCGCACACAATGTGGATAAGCTAAATCAGGGAACAAGTGATTTCTTGTTTTTAATGACAAAAAACTTCCCTGAGCATTATTTGTATAGTGTGCATGTGCTCTAATAGCCAAACAAGCTTTGCTATTTGTTACTTTTAATATATATAAAAATGTATTTTTACTTATAAAAAAAATGTATTTTTTATAATAGAATTCAAACAAGTGTCATTTGATGATGGTCTTTAATATCACGTTACAGATTGCAGATGCCTCAGTTCAAGAGACACATAATCAGTTTATCTGTTACCCTTTAATACTAGTTAAAGCCAGTGTTTGGGAGTAGTTAACTACAAGTAGCGAAGCTACTCAACTTAACTACATTTTTCAGTAGCTTGGCAGTAGCTCAGTTGCTTTTTAAACAGTGTAGCTTTTCCAGTAGCTAACTACTTTTTGCAGCAAGTAGCGGTGTAGCGCGAGCAAAAGCTACATTGCTACATTGTCGAGCCTGCACCATAGAGGCCTGCGCGAATCAGCGCGATCACGTGATGCAAGGATATTTTCTTCTTGTTAGATTACAAACTAATTTTTTGCCATTACCGCCACCTGTTGCGGCCAACGGTTCACTGACATACAGAAGACACACCCATATTATGATTATATAGCAAGACGTGATGGCAGATTTGGAGGATGGAGAGACAGCTAACGTTATTTACCCATATGGCCTCATTTGTCCAAGTTCAATCAGTATTTTTGAGAAAATGTTCTACATGCAATTTACGTTGGATGTATATTTCGTTCTTGCAATGTTGTAGGCTGTTTGTTGCAATTTTGACAAACAGTCTGATATATTTGAGTGTTGTGTGTAATAAAACAATACTCTTTGAAATCGTAATTGCATTGCCTTATTTTAAATACTAAATATTTTACTTAAAACATTCCTCAGACACTTATTCAGTTATGTATAATATACGTTGTTCAAAAAAGCAAAGTAATTTCAGTGTAGCTAGCTACTTTTTGATAGTAACTTGTAGTGTAGCTAACTACTTTTCTAAACGGGTAGCTTGACTGTAGTTAAACTACTTTAAGTTATGAGTAGCTTGTAGCTTGTCAAACTACAGTTTCAGAGTAGCTTCCCCAACACTGGTTAAAGCACAAAATAAATATGAATGAACATCAGAAAGTTAGTTGAAAGAAGTAGTACAACTAAAATGCATCATGTCTCATAATCGTTCAATCAGTGTTTCAACAACGGTAAGAAGTCTGGGTAACGCTTCCTTTTACAGTCCTGTTAACCATGTACATACTATGTACTTATTATAGTAATTACAATTGTTGGGTAATATCTAAGTACTAACCCTGAACCTAACATCCCTAACCCATGTACATTCTAAAAAATGCTGGGTTACTTTAGCCCAATTTTGGGTCAAATATGGACAAACCCAGCTGTTGGGTTAAATTCACAAATTAATTTTTTTTAATCCAACAATAGCTGGAGTTTCAGTCACGTGATTATGATGACGTGCGGAATTCAGATGGAGAGCAGGGAGTGACGAGTGCAATGGACGAGATGGAAGAATTTCCGTACTGTACTACTTTAAACGCTATTACAAGAGAAAGATATAAACAAAAAATCAAACATATGTTGGACGTGATCCTTGCGTTATGAAGAGGAGCGATTTTTGAACTGAATTGAAATATTTTCCTGCCATCGAGGCGGTAGATATCAGTAACTACCACGTTTTACAGACATACTCTGCCTTTACAATGTTTGGAAACGTTACACAAACAAAGCCACTTAAGTTGTATTAACTCACCTTTGACGAAGTGATCACTAAGTTACACACGAGCATTATCCCATTTGGCTCCTTCCGACCGCAGACAGGTTTGCAAGCCATTTTTCCAGAGTTTTTTCGTTTAATTTCTTGCATTTTCCCCTTATGAACAACAAATTTTGGTACACAATAAAAACTTCTTGTGGTTTGATCGATTCAAGTAACCATAAACGACGCAAAACAAAGGCAATTTGAGTTTGTTATAGTGCTTTCAAAATACAGCAAATCACTTCCTGCCCTCCAGTTGCATTTTTCGCGCCATGGCAACACAGTGGCGTGACGTCATATGAAACCCAGCTATTGGGTTTGTCCATATTAAATTGGGTTAAACATCCCAGCATTTTTAGAGTGTACTTACCTAATATTAGCCAGTACTTTCTACATGTAAGAACTGTACTGTAAAAGGCAGCGTTACCAAAGTCAGTAAAATAGCTTGGAAAAGAATGTCATTACATTTACCTCAGGAAAGCTATTCAATAGCCATGTTTCCATTGAACACGCTTTTATCTGAATTAAGTGATATCGAATGAAAAATGCCTAATGGAAACAGTAAAATTCGATGAAATTTCATGAAAATCGACTCAAATGAAATACTATTCGGTCTCATCGGATTTTATCTTGATCGACATACGGCTAATGCGATAAAAGCTGATGGAAAACCTTATTTGCCGAATAAATAATGAATTGCAATTAAGTTTTAGGCCCTTTCATGATTGCACACGCCAGAAGATCGAGTTCATCTTCGGCCAGTCTGTCTGCGCACACATGGCGGATGTCAACAGAGACAGATGTAAGTGGACAAAGCAAAAGATGCTTCAACCTAAGGGTTTCCGATGAACCACGATCTCCCAGAACTGATGGAGCGCTGATGTTCCCACACCACAGTCACCTCCGCTGTCTGTCGAGCATTTACGTGTATCGGCATTATCATAGCAATGTTTATAGCGTCGTTGTTTTCTAAGTTAGTTTTGCTTGTTTTTACGTGGCTTGGTTGAATTCTAATGTAGAATGTGGTCCGTTATTTATTTCTGGTTAGTGCTAACAGACTGCGGCGCTGCTATAACACACCGTTGCCATGGGCGCAGTTTAGAGACGGACCAGACTATTTCTTTAGCAGAAGCAATACTCGTTTTTAAATCAATAAACTCGTTTTTAAGTCAATATTTTGTGTCAATTTATTTATTTATTTATTTATTTGGTTGATTTATATGTAATAAGCAGGATAATATATAGCGAGGCGGTTGTTATAGCGAATACAACCCCTTCAACAACCGCCTCGCATATACATTATCCCATTCATATGTCACTATCAGCTGGCACATAAGCATTATTAGGCTTCAACTTGTGAAATATTGATCATTTGTTGGTAGATGGCGTGATCCGTTTTGTCTAACAAAACTTTGTTCGCAAAAGTTGCTTGGTGGTGTTCGATTCAGTACGAAAATGAATGGAAACACATTGGGCTCTATCTTGCACCCGGCGCAAATGACTTTATACACTGACGCATTTATCATTCCTATTTTGCACTCGCGCAAAGCGGGCTTTTTTCCTCCACAGACGCACGTCGGTAAACTAACAAATGAACTTGCGCTTCCTGGGCGGGTTGGCGCAAAAGGAGGCGGTGTGTCGGCGCAAACAATCCCTGGTGCTATTTTGCAGTTCCAGAAAACAATTGCGCCAATGACCAGAAAAAACCTGGTCTAAAGTTAGTGGCGCGTTGCGCGTATATTCAGATGCTATTTTAAGCGTGCATGCTTGGCCATAATACAGAGTGTGAATAACGCGGATACACTGTAGATGATTCTCTCATCAACACAGATGCATTTTACTTTTTGCAAATGATACATTATTATACGGAAAATATATAAACATGAGGGAAATCATTGTTGTGTCCATGATGATGGGAAAAACAGGCATAAAGCTTACACATTTACCCAAATTATTATATGCATGTTTAACCCGAAGCTAATTTGGTGGGTTTGTCCCATCCCCAGTGTCCCTTCTCTTTCTTTTACGGCCCTGACGAGAACATCGTTCTACTCGGCTGTGAACCGATGCTGAAGCGCGCCTGGTAAATGCGCCGTTAAAATAGAATTGCGCCACGGAACAAGCGCATCTCGTTCATCATGCTCTTAAAGGGAATGTGATATGACGCTCTTATTGGTTTATTTCCGTTACGCCCAAACCACACCTATGAATAATGAAGCTACTCCAGACCAACCCCTTTTAGATTCTGCGCCAGGCGCAAGAGGCATTTATCCCGCCGGGAAATAGCAACAGCGCCGGGATCCGCCCACAAGTTAATTGCGCTTTGCGCTTTGACACTTGCGTTTCAGATCGTTAAAATAGGGCCCCTTAAGTCTCAAATCAATTTGATATACCAATTTGATCGCAAAACAGCATGTGACGTCATTACGTACAGGTTTTTATTCGCTTTAAGCCGTTGCATGGCAAACACACTTTCACCAGCTTTATCCGCATGAGTTCTTTAATCCGAACTTCAGACTGATTCAATTGACAAGTGGATGGAAACATGGCTAATGTCCATAGCTCATTAGTCTGAAAAAAAAAAATAAATAAAATTGAATAAATAAATCAGTTATTAAAACAAGTTTTTATTTCAGACATGGTTTAAATGACCAGGTATTAAATTCCATGTAGAGAAATGCTGAACTAAAAATTGTGGTTTTTATTACGTTGTGTTTAAAGTATATACACACTTTGGAAAATTTAAGTGTATAGCTATTGGCAGGCTCTATACCGGAATCTACACCCACTGATACAGCTCCACCTCCATACAGTAGAGGAATGCCTGTCATTGATAAAATTATACAATCATTCTTTCAGCTACCAATAAGAGTCTACTGCATTTATGTCCATTTGTGCAAAAACCTTCCGCAGATTCAGTCCTGAAGTCTGAGATATTTCAAACTCCTAGTCTGAATGAGACTGCAGTCCAACATTGTGAACTACTAGATGCTTTATCAGTTAATCAGATAGCTGTTGCAGTCACATGATTACTTCCATTCATTTCTCAAACAGTGTTTCTCTCTTCTTCTCTTCCCACCCCTTCCTCTCTCTGTTCAGATTACATGTTTGCAGGAGTTTTTCGGGGACGACGCACGTATTCATCGCGTGCGGCCCTGAGAAGACACCGTTACGCACAGGATGATTTTGTGTTGGATCACAGTGGTAAGGCTTCCACAGCCTTCATAACCGTAGAGCTCTGCTAAACACTAACTTCATTTCAGCCAAAGTTTTTCTCATTCTAATCTCTAACAAAAAAATGTATTTGAAGAGATCACACACAGACACAGACACCACATTTGATCCAGAAAAGTTGGGACAATTTGTAAAATGCAATAAAATCAAGAATCTGTGATTTGTTAATTCTCTTGAACCTTTATTTAACTGACAAAGGTACAAAGATCACATTCCAATGTTTTCGCTGGTCAAATTATTTGTATTTTGTAAATATGAACACATTTTGATGGCTGCAACACACTCAATAGCAGGTGAATTAGTAGAAGGTGAGGGTATCATGTTTGGGTATAAAGGAAGATGCACCAAAGGCTCAGATTTTTCAAGCAAAGTTGGGTCATGGCTTAATGAACTTATGCTGCTGTGTTAAAAATAGCCACATGGGCTCAGGGAGTACTTTGGAAAACCGTTGTCACTCGAACACAGTCTGCCACTGTATCAGGAAATGCCACTTTAATCTCTGTTATGCAAGGTGAAAGCTATACATCTGTTCAACGCAGAGATGCTGTTGAGTTCTCTGGGCCCGAGTTCATCTCAGATGGTCTAAAAGACTGTGGAAATGTCAAATGTCCTTGAGGAGGACATTGAGTTCTCAGTCCCAAATGATGAAAGGGAACAAGGGAACACCCAGACTTTCATCATGGTACAGGGGTGCATCAGTGCAAACATTATGGGTGGCTTGCATATGTGTGAAGCAGTGTTGGGAAAGTTCACTTTCTACATGAAGTAGTTCAAAGTTAATACATCACAATTTTGAACTAAGTTCACAGTTTCAAAAAATGAACTAGTTCATAGTTCTTTTTTTATTTTTTCCATATATTGCTGCAAGCTATTTTTTTTATTTTTTCTCACGCTGTTTAGCCAATGCCATGTCAGCCATCATGATGGATGATGATATTGTCCATCGGCCGAACCCTAATCAAGATGACATCTTTCCTGGGAAGCCAGTCAATGCCAGGCCTCATTCTGCAGGTGCTACAACAGAGTTGGACGTACCTCTGTCCCAACGTTTTTTGGAGTGTTGCATCCATCAAAATTTGTTTACATTTACAAAATACAATTAAGTTGGTCACTGAAAACATTGAAAATCATTTCTTTGTACTTTTGTTAGTTAAAAAAAGAGAATTAACAAATCACAGATTCTTAATTTTATTGCATTTTCTGGAAATGGGGTTGTGCATTAAAATACAATTGCAATTTTGAAAGAAATGAATACTTTTATGGTAACACTTTACAATGAGTTATCAGTTAACATTAGTTAACTACATTAGGTAATATGAACTAATAAAGAATAGCACATATACAGCATGTGTTAATCTTTGTTAATGTTATTTTCAACATTTACTAATATCTTGATTAAAATCTTGTTAACATTAGTTAATGCATCGTAAACTAACATGAACAAACAATGAACAGCTGTATTTTCATGAACTAACATTAACAAAGATGAACAAATGCAGTAACAAATGTATTGCTCATGGTTAGTTCATGTTAGTAAATACATTAACTAATGTTAACTAATGAACCTTATTGTAAAGTGTTACCACTTTTATTTAGAAAGGATGTATTAAATTGACCAAAAGTCACAGTAAATACATTTACATTGTTGCAAAAGATTCTATTTTAAATAAATCCTATTCTTATAAAAAAAATCATCAAAAAATGTATCACTGTTTCTACAAAAATATTAAGCAGCACATCTGTTTTCAACTTTGATAACACTTGTTTCTTAAGCACCAAATTAACATTTTAAATAAGTTCTGAAGGATCATGTAAAACACTGAAGACTGTAGTAATGATGCTGAAATTTCAGCTTTGAATTTGAAAATTGTCACAGGAATAAATTACATTTTAATTTTATTTTTGATCAAATAAATGCAGCCTTGATGTACACAAGAGCTGGATGTGTGCTTTATTTTCCATATCTCAGCTAATATTTAATATTTATATTGAGAACTTATAGGGAATAAAATTACTTTTATATGAAATAGAAACATTTTTCCATCAGTGCTTTAAAACAAATTAACAGAAAAAAACAAGCACAGAACAACTAATTGGCATCAGCACACAAATGTTGTATTTGTGCATATTAAAAACTTGCTATCAGCACAAAAACACCATAGAATTGTCTCCTACAGGAAAAAGTGATTACAATACACTGAAAAAGTGTGTTGATTTACATGATTTGATAGTGTACATCGTTCCCACATGAACCAATTAAGTTACACAAACATAATTTATTCATGTATTCATGTATCTTCAACAACATGGAATTAAGTAATTTTAAGTTATCCAATTAAGTAGCTCTCAAAGTGATTTTAAAAGGCTCCCTGATTGGCTGTTTCAGGTATTCAAATTCATATATTCATTTATCCAATTAAGATTTAATGTATTTTAGTGTCACAAGCAACTCAATTTCTAGCATATAGCCTGCAGTTAACTACCAAGTGCACTTGTTAGCATACTGAATGCTAAGCTACATACACAATCAACAAAAGCAGTTGCTATAAGCATAGTTTGAATTGTGTCCACAGCCTAACCAAATATTTTACATATATTTAAGCAGATTGGATACAATCAAATTAAGTTTGGACAAAATGTAAAGCAATTATGTTGCTTAAGCTAATTTAATTAAGCAATTTGAACAAGCAGCAAAAATCTTTTTTTTTAGTGTAGTTTCATTTCCATAATCATTTCCATTCATTCACTGGGTTGCAAAAATGAATCCAGAATGAACACATGGGACCAACAGATTACCATTGGCTGAGGAAGTGACCTTGTTATGTGAAGTTCCTCACCATTGTTCAGTGTGCAGTTTTTGTTTGTCTAGTGAACATGAAAGTGCAGGTGGGGAAGTGAAGATGTTCTGTGGCCATTAAGTTCTAAATAAAATCATATGACTTTGCCTATAATTTTCTTCCTATTTTACTGAAACGCCTCCATTTCCTATAACATTTACCACACACACACCGTGATAACTTGATTCGTAGCTGTGTAAATTTAGTTCAGCTTCTTGGCATTTTGTCCTAGTTCTTCTCCACTGCCCCACTTAGGCTATGTAGGACTTTTCCAAAAATATAAAGAAACGGTGAGTTTGCTTCTGTATTTACTGCTCAAACTCTTCTTTCCACAGCAGAAGTGGAGTGTCCTTAAAACGCAAGCCCACCCCAAATCTAAATCTTCTGTAACTAAAGAACTCATTACACATTCTCTCTAGATTCTGCTTTACATTAAGCCCCATGAAACAGATTAGCTTGGCAGTAATGGCATTTTAATAATGTCATTCGGCTTGTTTTAACTTCATCACTCCATGATCTAGTGCTCATCCGCTAATTTATCACTGCTTTGCGTCATTAGCAAGTGGCATGTAATCGACAGGACAGATCGGGCCCACTATAGCTGCAAAGTATGAGTCATGCCTTATTAAAGTTCTGCATCCACTGCTCTCATTAGAAAGATGGGCTGCTCTCATAGGCATTGGGCAGAGACAATTTGATTATGCCTTCAGCACATCTCGGCACATTCAAATATATCTGCAGATTCCAACAAACAGTCATATCTGGCCTGATAAGCATTTTGTGAACGTTTTGGTGAATAATAGACTCACCATAAATCACCAGATCTCCTTTTGTAAGGTACTTACAAAATACTTGTAAATCTCTTTTTTAAGGAATCCCCAAACCTTTGAATGGTATCGTGTTACAATTAGATAAACAGGCAAAGAGGTTAATTGTTTGAAATGGGTAAGACATCAATTGCTCCTTATTCTTTGTCTGTGTTTGCAAATGTTCTGAGACCTCATAACACATTATTGACATCAATTATATATACATTCCCTGCTAATTTATGGTGTCTCTGTGTCCAGAATGTCAGGTGCTCAAGTCCTCTTATTCTTCTCGTTCTGCTCCTCCTGTGAGATACTCTGGTTGTAAAAGTCCAGGACCCACTCGCCGAAGCAAATCCCCTGGATCAGGTGAGGATACACTACCCAAAGTCACACTCAGTGTTGGGGATAACACATTAGTTTTACATTTATTACAAAATATCAGAGATTTTTCAGATAAGTAATGCAAGTTCCTTTGTTTTCCCATTTATTGACTGACACCTTTCCTGTTCCCATGCTGAGAGAAATTGGGAGAGGCGTAGTGTGCGCTGTCAACATGAGTTATTGTAGATCTAGACAAAATGTGAGCATGCATTTACTCAAAAACAGATTCAGTATTCCTCAGATAAAAACAGTGAAATGCAAACTTAGAATACTGTAATATTACATTTTAAATACAAATATACTTTATGTATTTGCTGATGTGGTATCTGGGAAAACCCACCACATGGTGAAATTTGACATATTACAGGTTTTGATACCATATTAAAGCTGGTGATTTCAAAAGCCCTTTCCAAATCTGTTTTTATTTTATTCTTATTGGTTGTTCTATGAAACAAAAGTTACATGAGTCACTTGAAGTCGGCTGGTCGCTATGATTTTCAGAAACAGAATTTTTGAGAAAAACAGGTTTAAAATAACTGTCGCATCCCTGCTGCGCCAACGCGAACTGGCGCTCCCCTTTTCATTGCCTTTTTACGTATCACATATTTTAGTAAATCATCATAGATTGGGTATCATTCGAAAGCTTACAAACTCAAAATTCATCCTGTGAAAACCGTTTTGAAATTGCGACGATTGAGAGGCGAACAAAGTCTTTTAGACGAGCAACTTCAGAACTCTATTGTTCTCTTGTGCTTCGCATCATGCACACACGCGATGTAACGCTACGATAAAGAAGTAAATAAATAAATAACTTGCGTGTCGTTGTAGTTCACCCAGGACTGGACTTTATTCTTTTATGTGGTTTATTTTGATAGGTGAACTGTCTTTGTAGTGTTAGAGAGAAGGAGAGCTGAAACAGGAGATTTGTGTTTCCTCTATGGTGTTTCCCTCCCGCTTCCGCCTGCGTGCATGTTATTAAAGTGAAACGCAGTCTTTTCATCTAGTCATTATAAATCGCTATTTTTCTGCAGTAAACTAGTGAATTTCCCCAAGTTATATTCAGAGATGATAAACAAGATGTTATAGAATAATAATTTAATAAAAAAACAAATTTTGACAAAAAACTGACATTCAGTGCTCTTTTTAGACTTTACTAAAACGTTCCACGCGACATCCGACGGGTTTTCCCAGATCACATCACATTTAATCTCATTTTATTAACCAATGTCTTAACTGCTGACCTTTTAATTATCCAATACAACCACAAATAAGCAAAAATGACTTAAGTTATCACATTTGCGTTTAATTTTCTTTTAGTTTTTATTACTTTAAACAAGATTGTTGAACTTCTCCTGCATTTGTTTGAAATGTTTGTTTAAGCTGCTGTACAGGTGTGAATTTGTATTTCCTTCAGTCTCACTTTTGGTTTGAAAGGGCCTTTACATTTAACAAAAATATAACTTTTTTATTAGTATAAAAACAAACAAGCAAGCCCAGCCCAAGTGAAAAAAGTAAGTTATTTAATAGCGCATTTAGTTATTTTTATCTATCATACTTGGTTTACCTCATCCTCACAGAAGACTAACAGCAACAGCAACTGAATATCTGAATCTTTCTGACTACTGTGATTCACATGTCACTTCCTGTCATTTTTCTTTCCCCAATAACTTCTGAAACGCTCTGTTCCTTGTTCAATTGCTCTCCTCTCCACTGTAGTAAGAAGAACTCCCGGACACTTCTCTACAAATAGCCAATCTCCAGTCAAATCACCAAGTAAGTTTCAATGGTAATGAAAAAAAAACAACATGTTATAGCACTAGATTTTCTCCCTGAAGTTATATGATGTTAGTTGAGGTTGCTTGCACCAAAAAAGGAAATAAACAGAATGCTTTGACCCTTGGAAATAAACAATGTTTTTCTATTTTACCTTTAAGACTTCGTAAGTAATTCGTAAATTACTTCTGTTGTGATTTGCTAACCTCTTCTAATGTGAGATAAGGTCATGTTTATCATTGTTCTGGAAGAGCAAATTCAATAGAAATCAGCACATTCTGGAATTCTGCATGATGGCGAAATATTTCCCTTTGCAGATTTGGCAACAGCTTCAAGTTGACTTCTGCGTGAGCTGTGCTTTATACATCGCTACATTATTGACTTAGACTAGACTTTTTTTGTCCGCACAATTTCTGAAAACTTTCTCAGAACTTTGGCTAGCGAATGTTTTTCCATGAATATTTATAAAACATTTGTGCAGTGTTGTCTAATCTTTAATATTGTTCTCAAAAGTGTGCACACAATTTTTTATTTATGCATTATTTTAGTTTTGATACATTTTAGCTTATTTATTTATAAATAAAAATTGGTTAATACTTGTTTCAGAACATTCAGAGAACATTCAAAAGTAATGTTCTCATAATATTTGCAAAATGATCAAATGGAATGTTCCCTTATAGGCAATTTTGGAGAGGCTTGCTATAGCAAGCCAGCTTTGAAAGCATAAGACTCCATTCTCCCTATAGTGCATTTCCAAAGCAACACCTTCTTAAAAAAAACAGGAACACACACAGCCAGAGCAGTCTGAAAAGCATCACGAGAGGCAACGTTTAATAATCGCATGTCTCAAAGCACATGACTTAAAGGAGTAGTTCACTTTAATAAAAAAACTTTTGTTGATAATTTACTCACCCCCATGTCATCCAAGATATCCATGTCATTCTTTCTTCAGTCGAAAAGAAATTAAGGTTTTTGATGAAAACATTTCAGGATTTTTCTCCATATAATGCACTTTACTGGGAACCAAATAGTTCAAGGTCCAAAAGACACAGTTTTAGCTGCAAAGACAGTTTCCACTGCAACTGTTCAAAGGGCTTTAAACAATTCCAGATGATGAATAAGGGTCTTATCAAGTGAAACGATCAGTCATTTAAAAAAAAAAAATTACGTTTTATAAGCTCAAATGCTCGCCTTGCTCTGTTCTGTGATGCGTGTCATGACTCTCTGTTCGAGTTTCATCAAATGAACGAATCTTTTTTCGAGTCATTTGGTTCAGTCAACGAACGAAATGGACGAATTTGACTCAGAAAAAATTTGTTCATTTTGACTGAACAAGTTTGAACAGGAGAGTTCATCGTCTGGAATCGTTTAAAGCCCTTTGAACAGTTTGCAGTTTGCACTGAAATTGTCTTTTGGACATTGAACCGTTTGGTGCCCAGTAAAATGCATTATATGGAGAAAAATTTGAAAAGTGAACTACTCCTTTAACGAACAATAATAATGAACATAAACAATTTAGAGAGCAGAATTTGTAAAAATTTCTTCTATTATGGATTGCTAACAGGATGTGAAACATGTCCTACCTTTAATGTTTGCACAATCAATATATATATATATATATATATATATATATATATATATATATATATATATACATATATATACATATATATATATATAACATTCATAACTCAATGGGAACATTAGCTAAACATTCTTTAACATACTTTTGAGACCTCACCTTAACAGTGCCCCCACTGCCAAGCTGAAACCCAAACATGCATTATTATATATAAAAGTAGGCTGCTGCGTATTCATTTTCTTGATATATTTCCTTTAATCACATCCATATCCATTACATTGAATAACAGATACCTGTATGATAGTTGCATTTACCATAACTTACAAACTGAGCAACCAGAGAATCTGACAACCATATGAAATTCTTAAGCTTCTTGAGAGGAATCTCCCTGTATAATGTTAAGTTTACCTAAAGGACATTCATCTTTGGAAGGAGCTGTATACATGACCCTTAACCCTTTTGGTGCAGCATTCAATCATACTAACAGCTCTCCTGTGTGGCCTTCCAAATCCATCAGCTAGTATACAGAGAGCTAACTCCCATACTGGCCCCTGCCCCAGACCTTGGCTTGCGCACACCATAATGCATCAGACATGCCAAGTGGATGCGCGCCTCTTAATGCAGTCATCCTTAAATGCCTTCTACTTAGACTGGCTAATGCAGCACACACACACCCTACATGCCTATGTCCCTGAACTGCAAAGGCTCTATGGCATGCCTGGAAAGAAATCTACTCATGCCACACACTCATCAGGAAATGCCAAGAGCAGCTTTTCTACAAATCCATTCATGCTCCCTGTGGATTCTGACGCAACTTGGAATGCTATATCCATAATGTACATAATAGTTTTTTTGTCCTGTTAAATTCTTCTGCTACTATATAAGGATGGTGTTTATTAAAAGGTGTTTGATGCTTGATATCACTGGGTTATTCTATGATGTAGCGTTGTGGATTTGGTGTCAGGTGTTTGGTGCATGTGAACCCATGTCTCTGTATTAAGAGACTTATTCTGGGCCAAGGAGACATGTGCACTGTGCACACGCATCCCTGAGAGGAAAATATTGGGGTCATTAAGATTTTATTTTTAAAAGTTAATGGTTACACTTGTTAACATTAGTAAATGCATTAGTTAACATGAACAAATTATAAGCTATGTATTTTTTTACTGAACTTTTCTTAATGTTAGTTCATTATTACGATTGTTCATTGTTTGCTACATGTTGTTAGTTCACAGTGCAACTAATGTTAACAGATGCAAGTAAACATAGAAATTTACATTAACTAAAATGAATAAATGCTGTTGAACTAATATAGTTAACATATGCAAGATTATTGTGCATTTATTAATTTATAAATTGATCACAATTGACTTGTTCATAGTTACAAATTTTTTTATTTCAAACAGGCCTAAATTTCTATTGAACTGTTTATCAAGAAAAAAAGGAAAATATATATATATATAGTACATATAAATATACAGTGTATATATATATACAGTATATATATATATATATATATATATATATATATATATATATATATATATATATATATATATATATATATATATATATATATCATGATTTTGACAAAAATATTAAGCAGCACAACTATTTTCAAAACTGATAATAATAAGAAATGAATAGAAGTTAATTCTTTTGAATAGAAGTGTATGTGTATCTGTGTACACCAATATTAAAATTGGTTAAAATTGGTTGGCTTAAAATGAACATTTAATTCAAAATAATTAAATTCAGTCATTATTTACATAATTCTTAAACCTATATGATTCTTTCTTTTGTGGAACATAATGTTGGCACATCTCTTGTCCATACAATGGAATTGAATGGTAAAAATATGCTGTCAAATTGTAGAAATTAACAAAAGAACCACAGAATGACCATACACGACTGAAGTAGTCTAAAGCTTTGTGTGAAGAAAAGAAGAATTTTAGTTATTTATTAGAATTTTCTTTTCCAGAGTAGCTAAATAATCACACATTAAAATTTGACTGCTATGATGAAGTGAAAAAATCGTATGATTTCAAAAGACTGGGATGTTTGTCATATGGACTTTTTATTGATTTATATATATATATATATATATATATATATATATATATATATATATATATATATATATATATATAGTTGGGTATCGATTTGAATTTGAGCGATTCTGATTCCGATTTCCTGAACAATTCTCGATTCTGATTCTTTTAAGAGGCAGGGTCAAAAAAGTTTAGCTAACCTTGCTAACCAACGGTCTTTCTGAAGGAAATACTCCTTCTGTCACAAATACTCCTTTGTCACAAATTTTGCATTTTGCCGAGATTTCGTTATTTTTAGAAAAGTGAAGCCACACTTTGGACCGCGACGTAAGCTACTCATGTTCGACTCACGCGGTTATGCCAACACTTCCGGTAGTCGCTTCTTCATTGGTGTTGTTCAGCGGTTTCTTCTTTTCGAGTTGGCGGACTGTGAATATCGAAACTCAGGAATCGAAATTTTAACTTTTGAACGATTCCGGAAAAAGCGAAAGTTAGTCCCGGTTCCAATCGAATACTTGATTCTCGATACCCAACCATATATATATATATATATATATATATATATATATATATTTTTTTTTTTTCAAAGCTTGATCACCACTCACCACATTAACATTCACGTCATTTTTTTTTATTCTACAGAAGAAAGTACAGGTTTGGAAATGTCAGAAAGATGAGTAAATGATGACAGAATTAGAATAGAGTGGTAAATATTTATTGTGGCCACCATTTTGAGATCACATGACCAGCTGAACTTAGCTTATTTTATGTGGGTAACATCATCTTAAAATAGACTTATGAGGTCTTAAGCAATGCATGTGAAGCAGAAAATGAGTGTAAGAAGTAACACCATTTTTTTCTTTCTCTTTTCTGTCTCCTTCCCTCTTCTTGCTACACTCCTCAGTAAATGGAGTACCTAACAGCCAAATCACTACCCCCAAATCCGCCAAATCCTCCAGCTCCTCCCCGACCAGCCCCCGCAGCATGCGCAACTTCAAGGTAAACATGTTGGCATGGCAACTCTGTGCTGCTAATCAGTTTACAGGCAACATTGCTAGTTTTAGAATAGATTATTTCAAGTCAAAAATAAGATCAGGCTTCTGGATGCTGACGCATGGATGATAGCATAGCATCATAACACTCATTCGTGAGTAAGAGTTTAGTGATGCTGCCTAAATTACTGACTCTCAACAAATCGAAGCAGTACATTTCAAGGTCAAGTGATGACACTTTATCAGAATATGCTAACTTCACTTTTTTTATACTGCAATTCAGGGGGGGAAATTATTTTGAGTTAGTCATGTATTTTTTTCTGCTGTCTAAGGTGTTCATACTCTTAATGATAAATGCAAGCTTTTATTTTATTTCTATGTTGTATTTTTGTTTCAATTCTGTTCAGCTGTTTTATTTCTATGCAGTATACATATTACATGTCAGTGATGTCTCTGACAATAAGGTCGACAAATTATTAAATAAAAATTGAAAGAGTAAATATATAAAAAAAATGAACATTGTAACATTGTCATTAAAGTTTTTTAAAAAAAATATGAAAAAATATTTAAATACTGAAATATGTTCTTTGACTTATCAGCTTTCAATATACAGTACATTAGTACATTGTTATCAGTTTAGGATACTATTTCATGTGTTGTATAATAATGTAGGTACACTATTAATACACTATATAAACTTCTACAGTTATATTATTTCAGATTACAGCTGTGCTATTATTTCTCCTTGGTATTTTCTTATAGTTCAAGATCACAGGTAGATTTGGAAAACCCATATGGGAGTTCCCTGTTTCCTCACAATTCACATGTGCAAGGTGCATAAAACACTTGAGTCTTCAGTAGTTGTCTCTATAGAGGTAATTTACTATTAGTGGATTTGTTTCTACATTATCTGGTGTAAATACATATACACTCACCTAAAGGATTATTAGGAACTTCTGTTAAATTTCTCATGAATGCAATTATCTAATCAACCAATCACATGGCAGTTGCTTCAGTGCATTTAGGGGTGTGGTCCTGGTCAAGACAAACTCCTGAACTCCAAACTGAATGCCAGAATGGGAAAGAAAGTTGATTTAAGAAATTTTGAGCGTGGCATGGTTGTTGGTGTCAGACAGGCCGGTCTGAGTATTTCACAATCTGCTCAGTTACTGGGATTTTCATGCACAACCATTTCTAGGGTGTACAAAGAATGGTGTGAAAAGGGAAAAACATCCAGTAAGCAGCAGTCCTGTGGGTGAAAATGCCTTGTTGACAGTGTGGGAATTATACCACGGCCATTGCCGCCGTTGCCCTACACTTTGGCCGTCATGCCTCGTGAAAAAAAAAATAATCCTACGGCCACAGTGGCCTGTGTGCCCTGGCCCTGTCCAAGTTACATATATAAAGCGCCAGTGCGGCATAGAGGGGTTGCTTTGAATTACAGCGAGCCACCCAAGAAGTCTCTGAACTTCAAATAGTTCGTGGATTCTCGCAGGTGCAGTGTCATAATCATATCGATGATCTCACGCCTCAAAACAGCAGTGCAAGAAGCACGTAAGTTAACATCAGCACCAACAGAAGAACGACACTCAAGTAAATATTAGCATAGCAAACGAGCTAGCCGGTTTGATATGATACGTTATGATCTTGACTCAACACTTAGAATTACCGGTATATTAAACTTGTTAACCGTTGCCAGTGCGTCGGCGCCTGTTACTAAGTTACTAGATTTAATGTTTTTACCTTGACAAACTATACATCATTAAAATTATATAAGACTCGCGTTTCAGTATTTGACCACTATTATATTCTGAGAAATTTATATTGACAGTTATGTCTTAATGCATCAGACGTTCCCATTCATAAAAAAACTCCTGTGCTTTCGTCATGACAGCGATTCACAAAACAACGTCCCTCACGGCTTTTAGCTCAAAAGTGTGCAGATTTTACGAAATATTGATCTCAGTTTACATCAGATTTATATTGACAGGAATAATATTTTATTGAATTTATAGGCAAATGCGTCGATGTAATCATTATGAGCACTGTACTGATGTGCGGACGCTCTCTACTGAACATTATAGTCCATCTTTGAACACATGAAGAAGAGCGTTCGACAATGCAGGAAATCCCCGACCACAAACAAAGCTAACAGATCGCTGTAACATGCACATTATGTCGTTTTAAAGACAATAAACATTTTTGCAATTATATTTGACTTACCTGTATTCTTCGAGCCATGTCAGGCATTTTCATAATAGATTATATGTATAATGTTATGATAATCGATAGACTTTATCATCGTTTCATTATACATAAAATATTATATTTTCTGTCTGATTTTTTTTTACCTTCTAGAATGTAAGGGCACTCTCTCTCATTAAAAAATATGTTTTTTATTTTTATTAAAAAAGTCATAATTCATGTCTTATTCCAAATTAGGATGTTATGGTATTAATCCTGAATGGTAAAACCATCAAATTGTACTCAATGGCCTTTGTGCCCTGTCATATGGCCTTGGTGGAGGCCAAATGGCTTTGCCCCTAAAAATACATAATTCCCACCCTGCTTGTTGATGCTAGAGGTCAGAGGAGAATGGGCCGACTGATTCAAGCTGATTGAAGAGCAACTTTGACTGAAATAACCACTTGTTACAACTGAGGTATGCAGCAAAGACATTTGTGAAGCCACGACACACACAACCTTGAGGCGGATGGGCTACAACAGCAGAAGACCCCACCGTGAACCACTCATCTCCACTACAAATAGGAAAAGAGGCTACAATTTGCAAGAGCTCACCAAAATTTGAAAGTTGAAGACTGGAAAATGTTGCCTGGTCTGATGAGTCTCGATTTCTGTTGAGACATTCAGATGATAAAGTCAGAATTCAGCGTAAACAGAATGAAAACATGGATCAATCATGCCTTGTTACCACTGTGCAGGCTGGTGGTGGTGGTGTAATGGTATGGGGGATGTTTTCTTGGTACACTTTAGGCCTCTTAGTGCCAAATGGGCATCGTTAAAATGCCATGGCCTACCTGAGCATTGTTTCTGACCATGTCCATCCCCGGGAGCATCCCACAAATCTCCATCAACTGCAAGATGCTATCCTATCAAAATGGGCCAACATTTCTAAAGAATGCTTTCAGCACCTTTTTGAAATAATGCCACATAGAATTAAGGCAGTTCTGAAGGTAAAAGGGGGCCAAACACAGTATTAGTATGGTGTTCCTAATAATCCTTTAGGTGAGTGTAAATCCGCTCCGAAAGACCTAATCAATTCTATTCTTGGAGGCATTGTGAGTTGATGCATTGAGATCTTGCTGAGAATGGCAAACTGTAATTTAACCAAAGGTCAAAGTCAAGTACAATCATAGCCTCAAGAACTCCTGGTGTTAATCTGCTTAACTTACCTGTCTATCAGACAGTAAGCTTCTTGGTGTACGGGCGTTAAAATAGTTCAATACAATATAACATATACTTCATAAAAGTCTAACAAGTTATATAAGAACAATGCACAACTTGAGAAATATGCTATTTTCAGAAGCCTGTGAATGTCTATCATGAAAAAGCCTTTAACAAATTATTCATCCACCATTATTGTGCACTTTTCTGAAGATATGACTGAATAAGTGGTTTGATGGAAAGTTGCTGGCTCTTTGCACATTGTTCCTGCTTCAAGCTAATTTTAGTCCAACGCGCAACGTTATGGTTACATAAATATCTTCCCACTTGCCTTTAGTTTAGTTGCAACAAGCGGATAGGAGTCCCCCTTCGTCTCTCTGTACAGGTATTATGAAACTCTGCCTTCTGTAGCAGCATTCATATTAGCTGCAGTTCCTTCTGGATATTCAAGTCTTCAGTTGGGTATGATTGTGTGATTCACTTAAATCATTCTGCTGTACATTGGGGTATTTGATTCTTCAGGGCGGCTCATAATACCCAACTGTTACTTGTGTACCTAGAGGAACCCTGTGGCCTTTATTAAACCAGCTTTAACCAGGATGCTGCCAGTATTTGTCTCCATTGGCTTATAGTCTTTTCTCATGTCACGGTCACGTCAGTTTAATTCTTTTTTGGCTGCTGAATCAAGATAACATACAGGCTTTTTAACCATACTGATTGCCAGCCCATTTTAAATCTTTTAGGACTAGGTCCATTATTTTTACGCGAGTCGCACACAGTTTGTCTTTTAGATAATTATTTGTGTGTCCTCATCAACCATTTATTTCACTAAGGATGATATTTAATGTTGGATGGCAGTATGTTGTTTGAGAAACGTATTGTTTTATTGTGAAGGTTTTGTATAATCGCAAAGCTTCTATAACCATCTATGCTTTTTCTTTTAGTAGGGCTGGGCAATATAATGAACACTCATGTTTTATAAAGATCTGGCAATAAATATCACAATGATTTTAATTCACTTTTATTTGGACATTGGCTTTGCAATCCCTCCTTGTCTAGTGACATGTGAATATGAGAGTGTTAAGACATGTTTAGTATCTGTGATACTGTTAAATATTAAGGCAATAATGTATACTTTTCCAAAATTTGCAAGTATTTTTTGGCCTTTCACCTTTTGATGCTTATAATAACAAGCAACTTGCCAGGAATACGGATTTGTGAATTAGAAAAGATGGTAAATGTGACCCTGATCACAAAACACGTCACAAGTTGCACGGGTATATTTGTGGCAATAGCCACCAATATTGCAGTAAGTATAACAGTATGGGTCAAAATTATTGATTTTTCTTTTACACCAAAAATCATTGGGATATTAAGTAAAGATCATGTTCCATGAAGATATTTTGTAAATTTCCTACCCTAAATATATAAAACATTTATTCTTGTGAGCGAATGCAGCACAGTCGCTAACATAAATGGACAACTTTAAAGGCAATTTTCTAAATTTTTCGATTTTTTTTATTTTGCAACCTCAGATTCCAGATTTTCAAATTTTACATCAATGAAACGCTTATTATTCACATTTCAAGTGATATATAAATTAATGAGAAAAAAAATGACACTGGTTTTGTGGTCCAGGGTCACAAATAGAGTATTTTTACCAATAATGACTATTTGTAGTAAATGCACATTCAAAAAACATTGTTGTTTTTTCTTGTAAAAAATAATAATAAAAAAATAATAAAAAAACTGTGGAAAACATGCCTTGATTGAAGGATACAAAAAAATTCTAGATTGGCTGGTAACATGCTTATTTTTAAAATGTTTAATTTAAATAAAAAACTTAAATTGATCCACAATTAAGTTATATAAAGTCTTAAGCATACTCCTACCTTGTATACTATTATTAACTAAATTTCATTAATGATTTATCTTATATGAAAAAAAAAATTCTTAATCCATTTTAGACTGCATTAAACATCATACGTTTTAGTTATATCGCCCAGCCTTGCGTTTTAGCATTTAAATAAAATGTCTAAGTTGTTTTAATTGTATAAGGTTTTTGAGACTTGTCTCTGTTTGCAGATTCCAGCACATCACTCCTCTGCAACCAATGTGAACGGCTCCTCTGAGACGCCCCAACAATATAACAACAGTGTGAGCCCTGAAGGTAAGACGTCCAATTCATCACAGTCATGCACTCACTCGCTCACCTTGGATTTTATTGTGTTTTAAGTCCAAAAGTCCCCAAAGGGCATTTCAGGGGCATGACAAGCTTTGGCGGTGAAAGTGCTGACACATGCCATTCTGTGCCACATTTGCTCAGGCACTCTCCCACTCGTTCACACACTGTGGTGGCAGTGTATGAGCAAACGTCCCTGCTCAGCAGTGCATGAGTCAGAATGACCTTCCGTTGTTTATCTGCATAGTGCACTAACCAAATTTGAATTGTTGAATGAGGATGTTGGGGCTAACCTGTTATTTGGGGGGTTTTACAAAACGTCTGGTTTTCACCTGAAAATATTTTTCGATCATATGGAATTTTTTATTATGCGTTTCAATCTGATATGTTTCATGTTTTGGTTTATTCCCTATAGTTAATGGAAACAGGAACATAGCTGCTTCCAGTATTTTGGACAAGTACAAAATTGGCAAAGTTATTGGTGATGGAAACTTTGCTGTGGTTAAGGAGTGTGTTGAACGGTAAGAAACTGACTAGTTATAAAAGACTTGCTTAAACAAATATGTTATTTCTGTTAAAGGAGTAGTTCACTTTTAAAAAACTTTTGCTGATAATTTACTCACCACCATGTCATCCAAGATGTCCATGTCATTCTTTCTTCAGTCGAAAAGAAATTAAGGTTTTTGATGAAAACATTTCAGGATTTTTCTCCATATAATGGACTTTAATGGGAACCAAACGGTTCAAGGTCCAAAAGACAATTTCAGTGTAAACTGCAAACTGTTCAAAGGGCTTTAAATGATTCCAGACGATGAATAAGGGTCTTATCAAGTGAAACGATCGCTCATTTTTTAAAAAAATAACAAAGTTTAAGTTTTATAAGCTCAAATGGTCGCCTTGCTCTGTTCTGTGATGCGTGTTCGTGACTCCTGTTGTGACTCCATCAAAACGAACAAATCTTTTCCCGAGTCAACTTGTTCATTTTGTTCGTTGAATTAACCAAATGTAGTTGAATTAACCAAAAGATTCATTCATTTTGATAAACAATTGCGAACAGGAGAGTCAGTGAACGTGCATCACAGAACAGAGCAAGGCGACCATTTGAGCTTAACCAAAGCTTAAACTTTTTTTTTATGATTCGATCGTTTCGCTTGATAAGACCCTTATTCATCGTCTGAAATCGTCTTAAAGCCCTTTGAACAGTTTGCACTGAAACTGTCTTTTGGACCTTGAACCATTTGCTTTCCATTGAAGTCCATTATATGGAGAAAAATCCTGGAATGTTTTCAGCAAAAACCTTAATTTCTTTTCGAACTGAAGAACGAATGACATGGATATTAAACCCGTTCTCATCCCAAAGCGCCATATTTTGACACTTTTGCAAAAGCGTAAATATCCAACGCACATGGCACCCTTTCAGCGCCAAATGAGACGTAAAAATAAATAGGGCAGAAGGCGCCTCCTAGTGGTCTAACCCTACCCCTACCCCATACCTAAAACTTAACCGTCTCATTTGGCGCTAAAGGGTGCCATGTGCATTGGATATTTACGCTTTTGCAAAAGTGTCAAAATATGGCGCCTTGGGATGATTTTTTTTTAAAAGTGAACTACTCCTTTAAGATCTGTTAGAAAGAGATAAAATGGTCCTTGGGGGTCAATAAAATTGTTGCTTTCTGTTTTTTTCTCCCTTCTATGTTTGTTATTGTCATGTTCCCTGATCAAAATACTGAAAGAAATAGTACTATCTACATCTAGATTCAATACTCATGTTCCTAAGGTAGAAGATCTCTCATGCACTGAAAGGACATCAACCTTATAAATTGGTCCCTGAGGCTCTGAATGCACTCAAGACAAAGCCTCATAAGCCTCCTTGGTAAAAGTCTATTGTTCTGTTTTCTTTCCATAGATCCACTGGAAAGGAGTTTGCACTGAAGATCATCGATAAAAACAAATGCAGAGGCAAAGTGAGTTGGACTTTCTTGGAACTTTTTGTCACAATAGCCAATGGAGACTCAACTGAGAAAAGACCATCCATTACTATTCCTTTACCAGCCATAAAACTGTATTTTGCATTGTTTTGATTAATACATATATTTTGTCCGTATGACAATGCAGTTATAGCTGTTTATTAGGTCTGGACCATGTCTTTAGGTGGGTTATTGCAATGTGAATTATTTACGACCCAGTGGTCTGTCGAATTTTTGGTCCGTTTAATATGGCTGATTAGATTACAATTTTATTCATTGCCGTTTATCCAGCCTGCTGAGCTCTTGCAGGTTACGTAGAGAAAAGCTAGCCAACACAAATGGTCCAAATGCAATCAGTAGATCTTCTGAATGCTTCAGAATAGGTTTTTAGTTTTTTAATGATTTAACTATGAACTTCTGTGTTTTTACACTATATGATCAAATCTGTGTGGACAATATCACATCCATATGTGTTTTTATACTCTTCTGAGAAGTAGTTTAACACATGTTGGAAATATGGATTTGCTCCTATTTGGACACAAGAGTATCAGTGAGGTCAGGCACTGGTGTTTGGTAGTGGCTTGTATTTGCCATTCCAATTAATCCTGAATGCATTCAGTGGCATTTTTTTTATTTATTTTTACAAATCATTTCTCAGTAATTGTTTCTTTATAGATGTCACTGTTTCCGCAATGTTGGAATGTCACTAAATGCTGTTACATTATTATTTGTTTTCACTAGAATCACTATAACCTGTTAATTAGAAGGGGTTGTCCACATACTTTTGGCAATGTAGGAATGCTACAGTGTGTAAACAGCAGTTATACTGGCGGCCAATGTCTCATAATCTAATTTCAGCCTGTGCTTTAACCAAGGAAGTTAGTTTCCTGTTTGCCTTGTTTCCTGTAAGAACAAACCTCAGGAATTCATGTGGATTTAGGCAGCAAAAGACTGCTGAGAAATGCTGTATGGTTGGGAATTTGTAGTGACACATGCTTTGAACACCCAGGAGCACCTGATCGAGAATGAAGTGGCGGTGTTGAGGCGTGTAAAGCATCCTAATATCATCATGCTGATTGAGGAGGTGGATACGCCCACTGAGCTCTATCTAGTCATGGAACTTGTGAAGGTACAGTTTGTATTAGTCACCTCTTTAACTGTATTTCTCAACAACGCACACTTACATGTGTTCTTAGCACACCATATACTACATTGCATTTAAAGACAACATACAAAAAATGTCTTTACTTGATAAATGTCCCTGGTCTTATTGTGCATGATTCATTGATGTACACTGAAAAAAAAATATTTTGTAAATATGTAAAACTTTTATCTGCTACTGAAACTTAGCATCTGAAAATACCATTGCTTTTTTAATATAACTTTTATTTTATTTTAACAATTTAAATTTAATTATAATTTCTATGATGGCAAATCTGAATTTTCAGCAGCCGTTTTTGTAGAAAATTATGTTACATTTATTCAGGATACTGAAAGTCAGCATTAATTAGAGATACATTTTAGTAATATAATAAATGTTTAATGCACCCTTGCTGAATAAAAGTATTAATTTCTTTTATTAAAAATGTACTGACCCCAAACTTTTGAACAGTAGTGTTTGTATAAAACTAAACTAATATATTATAATATGTGATGCGATCTGGGAAAACCCGTCGGATGTCGCGCTGGAACGTTTTCAGTAAAGTCTAAAAATAGACTGAATGTCAGTTTTTTGTCAAAATTAGTTTTTTATTAAATTATTATTCTATAACATCTTGTTTATCATCTCTGAATATAACTTGGGAAAATTCACTAGTTTACTGCAGAAAAAATAGCGATTTATAATGACCAGCTGAAAAGACTGCGTTTCACTTTAAATATCGTGTAAGCAGGCGGAGCGGAGGGGGAAACACAAATCTCCCGTTTAGCTCTCCTTCTCTTAACACTACAAAGACAGTTCACCTATCAAAATAAACCACATAACAGAATAAAGTCCAGTCCTGGGTGAACTACAACGGCACGCAAGTTATTTATTTATTTATTTTTATCCAGCGTTATCGTGTGGTATGATGCAGAGCACAAGAGAACAACAGAGTTTGAAGTTGCTCGTCTAAAAGACCTTGCTCGCCTCTCAATCGTCCAATTTCAAAACGGTTTTCACAGGATGAATTTTGAGTTTGTAAACTTTAGAATGATACCCAATCTATGATGATTACTAAAATATGTGATATGTAAAAAAGGCAATAAAAAAGGGAGGGCCAGTCGTCGCGCTAGCAGGATGTGACAGTTATTTAAACCTGTTTTTCTCAAAATTCTGTTTCTGAAAATCATAGCGATCAGCTGAATTAAGATAACCATAACTTTTGTTACAGACAACCGATAAAATAAATAAAAACAGATTTGGAAAGGGCTTGAACCCAGCTTTAATATGGTATCAAACCTGTAATATGTCAAATTTCACCATGTGGTGGGTTTTACCAGATCACATCACATATAACAATATAATATAATATAATATAATATAATATAATATAATATAATATAATATAATTGTCACAATCCTCAGTCACAAGACCAGTCACCTCAGCACACTGTTTCCCATCATCCTCTCTCGCTGTGCATACTCAACAATCACCAACTTAAACTTCCACCAGTGGATATTCTACATGTGCGATCCTATCTCAAAATAATTCATTACATTTATATAGTGCTTTTCTTGGCACTCAAAGCTCTTTACATAGAAGGCGGGGAATCTCCACCAGCAATGGGCAGCATCCACCTGGATGATGCGAACAGCAGCCATATTGCGCCAGAACGCCCACCACACACCAGCTTATTGGTGGAGAAGATTGGTGGAGAGAGTGATAAAGCCAGTCAGTATATGAGGATGATTAGGAGGCCATGATGGACAACAGGCAAATATGGGATTTTTAATGACCACGGAGATTCAGGACCTCGGTTTAATGTCTCATCAGAAGGACGGTGCTTTTTGACAGTAAAGTAAAAAAAATCCCTGTCACATACTGGGGTGTTAGGACCGACCACAGGGTGAGCACCCCCTCCTGGCCTTACTAACCCCTTATTTACACTGCACACATCTGCGGTGCGTTATGGCTCCAAAAAGGTTTTGTTCCATATTCCACTTGGTGCCAGCTCACACCAGGAGTATTTCAAAAGCGAAAGCGACTGGATGCACGAGACCACGTGATATGCCTGTCCAACATGGTTTTTCTTGATTTTTGGGTTTCTACCTTGCAGTCCATGGTTTCTACCAAGGATATATTGGTGCACAATACAATTGGGAGTCTGCACAGGGTGTTCATTTTGAAACTGACCGTGTTTTTTGACTTATTTTTCATTTACGGTGCAGCTTGGATGCGGCGTCCGTCAAATATAGACTTGGCGCCTATCTTTAGCAAAGATCTGCCATTCTGGTAGCCTCGCGAGACCATCCTGATCTCGCGAGCTTTTAAGGTTTCACTCGCAGATCAGTCTGGATACTTTCCGTTAAAGAAAATTTGGGAGCAGTTCACCAAACGAACGTCCAATCAGCGTTGGCTTTGAGGCGGGTTGAGGTGTGACGCAATCAAGCGGAAGCAACGCGATCTAGAAACATTTTCAGACAGCGGTAGTCCTAATTCTTTTAGCCGCTCGCTAATGCTTTTCTCTTGCATCCTTCTTGTGAAATATGGACCGGGCAGCTGAAATGGTGCCTTTTATTCGCAAATTGTAGTTACATAAACGGCAAATATCCTTTGCCGACATGTTGCTTATTTGCTGAGCTAACGAGGTTTACCTGTAGCAGCAAGTTAGTACGTCATGTGCTTCGTTGATCTGATTGGTTGATTTGGCCCGTCTATCACCAACATAGGCCAATCAGCTAACCAGTATTTTCGCCCCTTACCAAAACTACTTCAACGGAAGGTTTCCAGATGGATATGCGGAGCAAATCCATCTGGCGGAGTCAGGTTACCATTCTGCGGCCGTCCTGCAGTGTAAATAAGAGGTAACCAGCAGCAGACTAGTTTTCCAGAAGGTCTCCCATCCAGGTACTAACCAGGCTCAACCCTGCTTAGCTTCAGTGGGCAACCAGTCTTGGGCTACAGGGTGATATGGATGCTGGCCATATCAAACTACCTCATCTTCAGAGCCTGGACTTTTTCGTTTTTACTGAGAACTTCTGCCTCCTTGCAGTCACCAGTCCATTTGATGACAAGACTCTGAAGTCACTGTTCTGGATCGAGACAAATTACCATCACCCCTTAGACCTCCCAGACACCTCTGAGCTGAACTGGAGGGGACGCTATCATCCGGTGTCTGGAGAGTGTCTACCCCCCTGTCCAGGACACCGCTGGACCCAGAGTCCGTTCCACCACCATCGACCATGGAGGAAACGCAGCCCTCTGCAGATGGAGAGCCACCACCCATCGCCACGTGTCAGCCAATGCCTTAAGATAAGAGGTCAGGGCTAGGAAGAGGAACTTCCCAGTGTGTCTGACCAGGGGTGTGAGCCAAAGACATCAGTGGCCGAGATAATTTTGGTGGATTTTGAGACTTAAGACTAGCTGATGGGCTTTAGCTTAGAGGTTTCGTCTCCCACCCTATTTCAATTTTTTCATTGCTATTCCTAGATCGCACCATGGACTGAATGAACTTTCGTTCTGTTTCCTATGAACCTTCATCACTCTTTTTAGACAGCACAGACACCTTCATGGAAAATGCATTGTTACCTTCGACCGTCTAGCCCCCATCTCCACCCTGTTCTACCATCTGCTCTTCTGCAATGCTAAGCAGTTATGTTGAGCCTCAGGTCCTGCAACCACCATCAGCGCCTGTGCGGATCGATCCAGTGGCGCCTCCTACATCCTCGGATCGTCTTGCTCCGCAAGGCCAATCCAACATGTTGGCTCCACATTTGGCTCCACCAGACAATCTCTGCCTTTCGACTCTACAGGGTTCCCTCGTCCCACTGGCATCCCCTTGGTCAGTTGTCACACCACCTTCGCCACAGATTTGCGGATCTTTGCAACGCTCCGTTCCTCCAGCCCTAGTTTTCAGGATGTCCATAGGGCTGGAGGGCAAGGGCGGGTCCGAAAAGATCCGCAAATTATGAAGGTGGTGTGACGAGGCTGACCAAGGGATGCAGTGGCAACTGTGAGTTGAAAGGCAGAGATTGTCTGGTGGAGCCAAATGTGGATTTTTGTTGATCGCAATCCAATATTAAAGGCCACCATACAAAGCAGATGGTAGAACAGGGTGGAGATGGGGGCTGAGACGGTCGAAGGTAACAATGCATTTTCCAGTGAAGGTGTCTGTGCTGTCTAAAAGAGTGATGAAGGTTCATAGGAAACAGAACGAAAGTTCATTCAGTCCATGGTGCGAATCTAGGAATAGCAATGAAAAAATTGAAATAGGGTGGAAGGCGAAACCTCTAAGCTAAAGCCCATCAGCTGAGTCTTAAGTCTCAAAATCCACCAAAATTATCTCGGCCACTGATGTCTTTGGCTCACACCCCTGGTCAGACACACTGGGAAGTTCCTCTTCCTAGCCCTGACCTCTTATCTTAAGGCATTGGCTGACACGTGGCAATGGGTGGTGGCTCTCCATCTGCAGAGGGCTGCGTTTCCTCCATGGTCGATGGTGGTGGAACGGACTCTGGGTCCAGGCGGTGTCCTGGACAGGGGGGTAGACACTCTCCAGACACCGAATGATAGCGTCCCCTCCAGTTCAGCTCAGAGGTGTCTGGGAGGTCTAAGGGGTGATGGTTAATTTGTTCTCGAATCCAGAACAGTGACTTCAGAGTCTTGTCATCAAATGGACTGGTGACTGCAAGGAGGCAGAAGTTCTCGAGTAAAAACGGAAAAGTCCAGGCTCTGAAGATGAGGTAGTTTGATATGGCCAGCATCCATATCACCCTGTAGCCCAAGACTGGTTGCCCACTGAAGCTAAGCAGCGGTTGAGCCTGGTTAGTACCTGGATGGGAGACCTTCTGGAAAACTCAGTCTGCTGCTGGTTACTCTCTTATTTACACTGCAGGACGGCCCAGAATGGTAACCTGACTCGACCAGATGGATTTGCTCCGCATATCCATCTGGAAACCTTCCGTTGAAGTAGTTTTGGTAAGGGGCGAAAATACTGGTTAGCTGATTGGCCTATGTTGGTGATAGACGGGCCAAATCAACCAATCAGATCAACGAAGCACATGACGTACTAACTTGCTGCTACAGGTAAACCTCGTTTAGCTCAGCAAATAAGCAACATGTCGGCAAAGGATATTTGCCGTTTATGTAACTACAATTTGCGAATAAAAGGCACCATTTCAGCTGCCCGGTCCATATTTCACAAGAAGGATGCAAGAGAAAAGCATTAGCGAGGCGGCTGAAAGAATTAGGACTACCGCTGTCTGAAAATGTTTCTGAGATCGCGTTGCTTCCGGCTCGATTGCGTCACACCTCGACCCGCCTCAAAGCCAACGCTGATTGGACGTTCGTTTGGTGAACTGCTCCCAAATTTTCTTTAACGGAAAGTATCCAGACTGATCTGCGAGTGAAACCTTGAAAGCTCGCGAGATCAGGATGGTCTCGCGAGGCTACCAGAATGGCAGATCTTTGCTAAAGATAGGCGCCAAGTCTATATTTGACGGACGCCGCATCCAAGCTGCACCGTAAATGAAAAATAAGTCAAAAAACACGGTCAGTTTCAAAATGAACACCCTGTGCAGACTCCCAATTGTATTGTGCACCAATATATCCTTGGTAGAAACCATGGACTGCAAGGTAGAAACCCAAAAATCAAGAAAAACCATGTTGGACAGGCATATCACGTGGTCTCGTGCATCCAGTCGCTTTCGCTTTTGAAATACTCCTGGTGTGAGCTGGCACCAAGTGGAATATGGAACAAAACCTTTTTGGAGCCATAACGCACCGCAGATGTGTGCAGTGTAAATAAGGGGTTAGTAAGGCCAGGAGGGGGTGCTCACCCTGTGGTCGGTCCTAACACCCCAGTATGTGACAGGGATTTTTTTTACTTTACTGTCAAAAAGCACCGTCCTTCTGATGAGACATTAAACCGAGGTCCTGAATCTCCGTGGTCATTAAAAATCCCATATTTGCCTGTTGTCCATCATGGCCTCCTAATCATCCTCATATACTGACTGGCTTTATCACTCTCTCCACCAATCTTCTCCACCAATAAGCTGGTGTGTGGTGGGCGTTCTGGCGCAATATGGCTGCTGTTCGCATCATCCAGGTGGATGCTGCCCATTGCTGGTGGAGATTCCCCGCCTTCTATGTAAAGAGCTTTGAGTGCCAAGAAAAGCACTATATAAATGTAATGAATTATTTTGAGATAGGATCGCACATGTAGAATATCCACTGGTGGAAGTTTAAGTTGGTGATTGTTGAGTATGCACAGCGAGAGAGGATGATGGGAAACAGTGTGCTGAGGTGACTGGTCTTGTGACTGAGGATTGTGACAATTATATTATATTATATTATATTATATTATATTATATTATATTATATTATATTGTTATATGTGATGTGATCTGGTAAAACCCACCACATGGTGAAATTTGACATATTACAGGTTTGATACCATATTAAAGCTGGGTTCAAGCCCTTTCCAAATCTGTTTTTATTTATTTTATTCGGTTGTCTGTAACAAAAGTTATGGTTATCTTAATTCAGCTGATCGCTATGATTTTCAGAAACAGAATTTTGAGAAAAACAGGTTTAAATAACTGTCACATCCTGCTAGCGCGACGACTGGCCCTCCCTTTTTTATTGCCTTTTTACATATCACATATTTTAGTAATCATCATAGATTGGGTATCATTCTAAAGTTTACAAACTCAAAATTCATCCTGTGAAAACCGTTTTGAAATTGGACGATTGAGAGGCGAGCAAGGTCTTTTGGACGAGCAACTTCAAACTCTGTTGTTCTCTTGTGCTCTGCATCATACCACACGATAACGCTGGATAAAAATAAATAAATAAATAACTTGCGTGCCGTTGTAGTTCACCCAGGACTGGACTTTATTCTGTTATGTGGTTTATTTTGATAGGTGAACTGTCTTTGTAGTGTTAAGAGAAGGAGAGCTAAACGGGAGATTTGTGTTTCCCCTCCGCTCCGCCTGCTTACACGATATTTAAAGTGAAACGCAGTCTTTTCAGCTGGTCATTATAAATCGCTATTTTTTCTGCAGTAAACTAGTGAATTTTCCCAAGTTATATTCAGAGATGATAAACAAGATGTTATAGAATAATAATTTAATAAAAAACTAATTTTGACAAAAAACTGACATTCAGTCTATTTTTAGACTTTACTGAAAACGTTCCAGCGCGACATCCGACGGGTTTTCCAGATCGCATCACATATTATAATATATTAGTTTAGTTTTATACAAACACTACTGTTCAAAAGTTTGGGGTCAGTACATTTTTAATAAAAGAAATTAATACTTTTATTCAGCAAGGGTGCATTAAACATTTATTATATTACTAAAATGTATCTCTAATTAATGCTGACTTTCAGTATCCTGAATAAATGTAACATAATTTTCTACAAAAACGGCTGCTGAAAATTCAGATTTGCCATCATAGAAATTATAATTAAATTTAAATTGTTAAAATAAAATAAAAGTTATATTAAAAAAGCAATGGTATTTTCAGATGCTAAGTTTCAGTAGCAGATAAAAGTTTTACATATTTACAAAATATTTTTTTTCAGTGTACATCAATGAATCATGCACAATAAGACCAGGGACATTTATCAAGTAAAGACATTTTTTGTATGTTGTCTTTAAATGCAATGTAGTATATGGTGTGCTAAGAACACATGTAAGTGTGCATTGTTGAGAAATACAGTTAAAGAGGTGACTAATACAAACTGTACCTTCACAAGTTCCATGACTAGATAGAGCTCAGTGGGCGTATCCACCTCCTCAATCAGCATGATGATATTAGGATGCTTTACACGCCTCAACACCGCCACTTCATTCTCGATCAGGTGCTCCTGGGTGTTCAAAGCATGTGTCACTACAAATTCCCAACCATACAGCATTTCTCAGCAGTCTTTTGCTGCCTAAATCCACATGAATTCCTGAGGTTTGTTCTTACAGGAAACAAGGCAAACAGGAAACTAACTTCCTTGGTTAAAGCACAGGCTGAAATTAGATTATGAGACATTGGCCGCCAGTATAACTGCTGTTTACACACTGTAGCATTCCTACATTGCCAAAAGTATGTGGACAACCCCTTCTAATTAACAGGTTATAGTGATTCTAGTGAAAACAAATAATAATGTAACAGCATTTAGTGACATTCCAACATTGCGGAAACAGTGACATCTATAAAGAAACAATTACTGAGAAATGATTTGTAAAAATAAATAAAAAAAATGCCACTGAATGCATTCAGGATTAATTGGAATGGCAAATACAAGCCACTACCAAACACCAGTGCCTGACCTCACTGATACTCTTGTGTCCAAATAGGAGCAAATCCATATTTCCAACATGTGTTAAACTACTTCTCAGAAGAGTATAAAAACACATATGGATGTGATATTGTCCACACAGATTTGATCATATAGTGTAAAAACACAGAAGTTCATAGTTAAATCATTAAAAAACTAAAAACCTATTCTGAAGCATTCAGAAGATCTACTGATTGCATTTGGACCATTTGTGTTGGCTAGCTTTTCTCTACGTAACCTGCAAGAGCTCAGCAGGCTGGATAAACGGCAATGAATAAAATTGTAATCTAATCAGCCATATTAAACGGACCAAAAATTCGACAGACCACTGGGTCGTAAATAATTCACATTGCAATAACCCACCTAAAGACATGGTCCAGACCTAATAAACAGCTATAACTGCATTGTCATACGGACAAAATATATGTATTAATCAAAACAATGCAAAATACAGTTTTATGGCTGGTAAAGGAATAGTAATGGATGGTCTTTTCTCAGTTGAGTCTCCATTGGCTATTGTGACAAAAAGTTCCAAGAAAGTCCAACTCACTTTGCCTCTGCATTTGTTTTTATCGATGATCTTCAGTGCAAACTCCTTTCCAGTGGATCTATGGAAAGAAAACAGAACAATAGACTTTTACCAAGGAGGCTTATGAGGCTTTGTCTTGAGTGCATTCAGAGCCTCAGGGACCAATTTATAAGGTTGATGTCCTTTCAGTGCATGAGAGATCTTCTACCTTAGGAACATGAGTATTGAATCTAGATGTAGATAGTACTATTTCTTTCAGTATTTTGATCAGGGAACATGACAATAACAAACATAGAAGGGAGAAAAAAACAGAAAGCAACAATTTTATTGACCCCCAAGGACCATTTTATCTCTTTCTAACAGATCTTAAAGGAGTAAGTTCACTTTTAAAAAAAAATCATCCCAAGGCGCCATATTTTGACACTTTTGCAAAAGCGTAAATATCCAATGCACATGGCACCCTTTAGCGCCAAATGAGACGGTTAAGTTTTAGGTATGGGGTAGGGGTAGGGTTAGACCACTAGGAGGCGCCTTCTGCCCTATTTATTTTTACGTCTCATTTGGCGCTGAAAGGGTGCCATGTGCGTTGGATATTTACGCTTTTGCAAAAGTGTCAAAATATGGCGCTTTGGGATGAGAACGGGTTTAATATCCATGTCATTCGTTCTTCAGTTCGAAAAGAAATTAAGGTTTTTGCTGAAAACATTCCAGGATTTTTCTCCATATAATGGACTTCAATGGAAAGCAAATGGTTCAAGGTCCAAAAGACAGTTTCAGTGCAAACTGTTCAAAGGGCTTTAAGACGATTTCAGACGATGAATAAGGGTCTTATCAAGCGAAACGATCGAATCATAAAAAAAAGTTTAAGCTTTGGTTAAGCTCAAATGGTCGCCTTGCTCTGTTCTGTGATGCACGTTCACTGACTCTCCTGTTCGCAATTGTTTATCAAAATGAATGAATCTTTTGGTTAATTCAACTACATTTGGTTAATTCAACGAACAAAATGAACAAGTTGACTCGGGAAAAGATTTGTTTCGTTTTGATGGAGTCACAACAGGAGTCACGAACACGCATCACAGAACAGAGCAAGGCGACCATTTGAGCTTATAAAACTTAAACTTTGTTATTTTTTTAAAAAATGAGCGATCGTTTCACTTGATAAGACCCTTATTCATCGTCTGGAATCATTTAAAGCCCTTTGAACAGTTTGCAGTTTACACTGAAATTGTCTTTTGGACCTTGAACCGTTTGGTTCCCATTAAAGTCCATTATATGGAGAAAAATCCTGAAATGTTTTCATCAAAAACCTTAATTTCTTTTCGAACTGAAGAAAGAATGACATGGACATCTTGGATGACATGGTGGTGAGTAAATTATCAGCAAAAGTTTTTTAAAAGTGAACTACTCCTTTAACAGAAATAACATATTTGTTTAAGCAAGTCTTTTATAACTAGTCAGTTTCTTACCGTTCGACACACTCCTTAACCACAGCAAAGTTTCCATCACCAATAACTTTGCCAATTTTGTACTTGTCCAAAATACTGGAAGCAGCTATGTTCCTGTTTCCATTAACTATAGGGAATAAACCAAAACATGAAACATATCAGATTGAAACGCATAATAAAAAATTCCATATGATCGAAAAATATTTTCAGGTGAAAACCAGACGTTTTGTAAAACCCCCCAAATAACAGGTTAGCCCCAACATCCTCATTCAACAATTCAAATTTGGTTAGTGCACTATGCAGATAAACAACGGAAGGTCATTCTGACTCATGCACTGCTGAGCAGGGACGTTTGCTCATACACTGCCACCACAGTGTGTGAACGAGTGGGAGAGTGCCTGAGCAAATGTGGCACAGAATGGCATGTGTCAGCACTTTCACCGCCAAAGCTTGTCATGCCCCTGAAATGCCCTTTGGGGACTTTTGGACTTAAAACACAATAAAATCCAAGGTGAGCGAGTGAGTGCATGACTGTGATGAATTGGACGTCTTACCTTCAGGGCTCACACTGTTGTTATATTGTTGGGGCGTCTCAGAGGAGCCGTTCACATTGGTTGCAGAGGAGTGATGTGCTGGAATCTGCAAACAGAGACAAGTCTCAAAAACCTTATACAATTAAAACAACTTAGACATTTTATTTAAATGCTAAAACGCAAGGCTGGGCGATGATAACTAAAACGTATGATGTTTAATGCAGTCTAAAATGGATTAAGAATTTTTTTTTTCATATAAGATAAATCATTAATGAAATTTAGTTAATAATAGTATACAAGGTAGGAGTATGCTTAAGACTTTATATAACTTAATTGTGGATCAATTTAAGTTTTTTATTTAAATTAAACATTTTAAAAATAAGCATGTTACCAGCCAATCTAGAATTTTTTTGTATCCTTCAATCAAGGCATGTTTTCCACAGTTTTTTTATTATTTTTATTATTATTATTTTTTACAAGAAAAACAACAATGTTTTTTGAATGTGCATTTACTACAAATAGTCATTATTGGTAAAAATACTCATTTGTGACCCTGGACCACAAAACCAGTGTCATTTTTTTTCTCATTAATTTATATATCACTTGAAATGTGAATAATAAGCGTTTCATTGATGTAAAATTTGAAAATCTGGAATCTGAGGTTGCAAAATAAAAAAAATCGAAAAATTTAGAAAATTGCCTTTAAAGTTGTCCATTTATGTTAGCGACTGTGCTGCATTCGCTCACAAGAATAAATGTTTTATATATTTAGGGTAGGAAATTTACAAAATATCTTCATGGAACATGATCTTTACTTAATATCCCAATGATTTTTGGTGTAAAAGAAAAATCAATAATTTTGACCCATACTGTTATACTTACTGCAATATTGGTGGCTATTGCCACAAATATACCCGTGCAACTTGTGACTGTGTTTTGTGATCAGGGTCACATTTACCATTTTTCTAATTCATAAATCCGTATTCCTGGCAAGTTGCTTGTTATTATAAGCATCAAAAGGTGAAAGGCCAAAAAATACTTGCAAATTTTGGAAAAGTATACATTATTGCCTTAATATTTAACAGTATCACAGATACTAAAACATGTCTTAACACTCTCATATTCACATGTCACTAGACAAGGAGGGATTGCAAAGCCAATGTCCAAATAAAAGTGAATTAAAATCATTGTGATATTTATTGCCAGATCTTTATAAAACATGAGTGTTCATTATATTGCCCAGCCCTACTAAAAGAAAAAGCATAGATGGTTATAGAAGCTTTGCGATTATACAAAACCTTCACAATAAAACAATACGTTTCTCAAACAACATACTGCCATCCAACATTAAATATCATCCTTAGTGAAATAAATGGTTGATGAGGACACACAAATAATTATCTAAAAGACAAACTGTGTGCGACTCGCGTAAAAATAATGGACCTAGTCCTGAAAAGATTTAAAATGGGCTGGCAATCAGTATGGTTAAAAAGCCTGTATGTTATCTTGATTCAGCAGCCAAAAAAGAATTAAACTGACGTGACCGTGACATGAGAAAAGACTATAAGCCAATGGAGACAAATACTGGCAGCATCCTGGTTAAAGCTGGTTTAATAAAGGCCACAGGGTTCCTCTAGGTACACAAGTAACAGTTGGGTATTATGAGCCGCCCTGAAAGAATCAAATACCCCAATGTACAGCAGAATGATTTAAGTGAATCACACAATCATACCCAACTGAAGACTTGAATATCCAGAAGGAACTGCAGCTAATATGAATGCTGCTACAGAAGGCAGAGTTTCATAATACCTGTACAGAGAGACGGAGGGGGACTCCTATCCGCTTGTTGCAACTAAACTAAAGGCAAGTGGGAAGATATTTATGTAACCATAACGTTGCGCGTTTGGACTAAAATTAGCTTGAAGCAGGAACAATGTGCAAAGAGCCAGCAACTTTCCATCAAACCACTTATTCAGTCATATCTTCAGAAAAGTGCACAATAATGGTGGATGAATAATTTGTTAAAGGCTTTTTCATGATAGACATTCACAGGCTTCTGAAAATAGCATATTTCTCAAGTTGTGCATTGTTCTTATATAACTTGTTAGACTTTTATGAAGTATATGTTATATTGTATTGAACTATTTTAACGCCCGTACACCAAGAAGCTTACTGTCTGATAGACAGGTAAGTTAAGCAGATTAACACCAGGAGTTCTTGAGGCTATGATTGTACTTGACTTTGACCTTTGGTTAAATTACAGTTTGCCATTCTCAGCAAGATCTCAATGCATCAACTCACAATGCCTCCAAGAATAGAATTGATTAGGTCTTTCGGAGCGGATTTACACTCACCTAAAGGATTATTAGGAACACCATACTAATACTGTGTTTGGCCCCCTTTTACCTTCAGAACTGCCTTAATTCTATGTGGCATTATTTCAAAAAGGTGCTGAAAGCATTCTTTAGAAATGTTGGCCCATTTTGATAGGATAGCATCTTGCAGTTGATGGAGATTTGTGGGATGCTCCCGGGGATGGACATGGTCAGAAACAATGCTCAGGTAGGCCATGGCATTTTAACGATGCCCATTTGGCACTAAGAGGCCTAAAGTGTACCAAGAAAACATCCCCCATACCATTACACCACCACCACCAGCCTGCACAGTGGTAACAAGGCATGATTGATCCATGTTTTCATTCTGTTTACGCTGAATTCTGACTTTATCATCTGAATGTCTCAACAGAAATCGAGACTCATCAGACCAGGCAACATTTTTCCAGTCTTCAACTTTCAAATTTTGGTGAAGCTCTTGCAAATTGTAGCCTCTTTTCCTATTTGTAGTGGAGATGAGTGGTTCACGGTGGGGTCTTCTGCTGTTGTAGCCCATCCGCCTCAAGGTTGTGTGTGTCGTGGCTTCACAAATGTCTTTGCTGCATACCTCAGTTGTAACAAGTGGTTATTTCAGTCAAAGTTGCTCTTCAATCAGCTTGAATCAGTCGGCCCATTCTCCTCTGACCTCTAGCATCAACAAGCAGGGTGGGAATTATGTATTTTTAGGGGCAAAGCCATTTGGCCTCCACCAAGGCCATATGACAGGGCACAAAGGCCATTGAGTACAATTTGATGGTTTTACCATTCAGATTAATACCATAACATCCTAATTTGGAATAAGACATGAATTATGACTTTTTTAATAAAAATAAAAAACATATTTTTTAATGAGAGAGAGTGCCCTTACATTCTAGAAGGTAAAAAAAAATCAGACAGAAAATATAATATTTTATGTATAATGAAACAATGATAAAGTCTATCGATTATCATAACATTATACATATAATCTATTATGAAAATGCCTGACATGGCTCGAAGAATACAGGTAAGTCAAATATAATTGCAAAAATGTTTATTGTCTTTAAAACGACATAATGTGCATGTTACAGCGATCTGTTAGCTTTGTTTGTGGTCGGGGATTTCCTGCATTGTCGAACGCTCTTCTTCATGTGTTCAAAGATGGACTATAATGTTCAGTAGAGAGCGTCCGCACATCAGTACAGTGCTCATAATGATTACATCGACGCATTTGCCTATAAATTCAATAAATATTATTCCTGTCAATATAAATCTGATGTAAACTGAGATCAATATTTCGTAAAATCTGCACACTTTTGAGCTAAAAGCCGTGAGGGACGTTGTTTTGTGAATCGCTGTCATGACGAAAGCACAGGAGTTTTTTTATGAATGGGAACGTCTGATGCATTAAGACATAACTGTCAATATAAATTTCTCAGAATATAATAGTGGTCAAATACTGAAACGCGAGTCTTATATAATTTTAATGATGTATAGTTTGTCAAGGTAAAAACATTAAATCTAGTAACTTAGTAACAGTGCGCCGACGCACTGGCAACGGTTAACAAGTTTAATATACGGTAATTCTAAGTGTTGAGTCAAGATCATAACGTATCATATCAAACCGGCTAGCTCGTTTGCTATGCTAATATTTACTTGAGTGTCGTTCTTCTGTTGGTGCTGATGTTAACTTACGTGCTTCTTGCACTGCTGTTTTGAGGCGTGAGATCATCGATATGATTATGACACTGCACCTGCGGAATCCACGAACTATTTGAAGTTCAGAGACTTCTTGGGTGGCTCGCTGTAATTCAAAGCAACCCCTCTATGCCGCACTGGCGCTTTATATATGTAACTTGGACAGGGCCAGGGCACACAGGCCACTGTGGCCGTAGGATTATTTTTTTCACGAGGCATGACGGCCAAAGTGTAGGGCAACGGCGGCAATGGCCGTGGTATAATTCCCACACTGTCAACAAGGCATTTTCACCCACAGGACTGCTGCTTACTGGATGTTTTTCCCTTTTCACACCATTCTTTGTACACCCTAGAAATGGTTGTGCATGAAAATCCCAGTAACTGAGCAGATTGTGAAATACTCAGACCGGCCTGTCTGACACCAACAACCATGCCACGCTCAAAATTTCTTAAATCAACTTTCTTTCCCATTCTGGCATTCAGTTTGGAGTTCAGGAGTTTGTCTTGACCAGGACCACACCCCTAAATGCACTGAAGCAACTGCCATGTGATTGGTTGATTAGATAATTGCATTCATGAGAAATTTAACAGAAGTTCCTAATAATCCTTTAGGTGAGTGTATATGTATTTACACCAGATAATGTAGAAACAAATCCACTAATAGTAAATTACCTCTATAGAGACAACTACTGAAGACTCAAGTGTTTTATGCACCTTGCACATGTGAATTGTGAGGAAACAGGGAACTCCCATATGGGTTTTCCAAATCTACCTGTGATCTTGAACTATAAGAAAATACCAAGGAGAAATAATAGCACAGCTGTAATCTGAAATAATATAACTGTAGAAGTTTATATAGTGTATTAATAGTGTACCTACATTATTATACAACACATGAAATAGTATCCTAAACTGATAACAATGTACTAATGTACTGTATATTGAAAGCTGATAAGTCAAAGAACATATTTCAGTATTTAAATATTTTTTCATATTTTTTTTAAAAAACTTTAATGACAATGTTACAATGTTCATTTTTTTTATATATTTACTCTTTCAATTTTTATTTAATAATTTGTCGACCTTATTGTCAGAGACATCACTGACATGTAATATGTATACTGCATAGAAATAAAACAGCTGAACAGAATTGAAACAAAAATACAACATAGAAATAAAATAAAAGCTTGCATTTATCATTAAGAGTATGAACACCTTAGACAGCAGAAAAAAATACATGACTAACTCAAAATAATTTCCCCCCCTGAATTGCAGTATAAAAAAAGTGAAGTTAGCATATTCTGATAAAGTGTCATCACTTGACCTTGAAATGTACTGCTTCGATTTGTTGAGAGTCAGTAATTTAGGCAGCATCACTAAACTCTTACTCACGAATGAGTGTTATGATGCTATGCTATCATCCATGCGTCAGCATCCAGAAGCCTGATCTTATTTTTGACTTGAAATAATCTATTCTAAAACTAGCAATGTTGCCTGTAAACTGATTAGCAGCACAGAGTTGCCATGCCAACATGTTTACCTTGAAGTTGCGCATGCTGCGGGGGCTGGTCGGGGAGGAGCTGGAGGATTTGGCGGATTTGGGGGTAGTGATTTGGCTGTTAGGTACTCCATTTACTGAGGAGTGTAGCAAGAAGAGGGAAGGAGACAGAAAAGAGAAAGAAAAAAATGGTGTTACTTCTTACACTCATTTTCTGCTTCACATGCATTGCTTAAGACCTCATAAGTCTATTTTAAGATGATGTTACCCACATAAAATAAGCTAAGTTCAGCTGGTCATGTGATCTCAAAATGGTGGCCACAATAAATATTTACCACTCTATTCTAATTCTGTCATCATTTACTCATCTTTCTGACATTTCCAAACCTGTACTTTCTTCTGTAGAATAAAAAAAAATGACGTGAATGTTAATGTGGTGATGATCAAGCTTTGAAAAAAAAAAAAAATATATATATATATATATATATATATATATATATGGTTGGGTATCGAGAATCAAGTATCGATTGGAACCGGGACTAACTTTCGCTTTTTCCGGAATTGCTTCAAAAGTTGAAATTTCGATTCCTAGTTTCGATATTCACAGTCCGCCAACCGAAAAGAAGAAACCGCTGAACAACACCAATGAAGAAGCGACTACCGGAAGTGTTGGCATAACCGCGTTAGTCGAACATGAGTAGCTTACGTCGCGGTCCAAAGTGTGGCTTCACTTTTCTAAAAATAACGAAATCTCGGCAAAATGCAAAATTTGTGACAAAGGAGTATTTGTGACAGAAGGAGTATTTCCTTCAGAAAGACCGTTGGTTAGCAAGGTTAGCTAAACTTTTTTGACCCTGCCTCTTAAAAGAATCAGAATCGAGAATTGTTAGGAAATCGGAATCAGAATCGCTCAAATTCAGAACGATACCCAACTATATATATATATATATATATATATATATATATATATATATATATATATATATATATATATAAATAAATAAAAAGTCCATATGACAAACATCCCAGTCTTTTGAAATCATACGATTTTTTCACTTCATCATAGCAGTCAAATTTTAATGTGTGATTATTTAGCTACTCTGGAAAAGAAAATTCTAATAAATAACTAAAATTCTTCTTTTCTTCACACAAAGCTTTAGACTACTTCAGTCGTGTATGGTCATTCTGTGGTTCTTTTGTTAATTTCTACAATTTGACAGCATATTTTTACCATTCAATTCCATTGTATGGACAAGAGATGTGCCAACATTATGTTCCACAAAAGAAAGAATCATATAGGTTTAAGAATTATGTAAATAATGACTGAATTTAATTATTTTGAATTAAATGTTCATTTTAAGCCAACCAATTTTAACCAATTTTAATATTGGTGTACACAGATACACATACACTTCTATTCAAAAGAATTAACTTCTATTCATTTCTTATTATTATCAGTTTTGAAAATAGTTGTGTCAATATTTTTGTCAAATCATTATATATATATATATATATGTACATATATATACATGATATATATATATATATATATATATATATATATATATATATATATACTGTATATATATATACACTGTATATTTATATGTACTATATATATATATTTTCCTTTTTTTCTTGATAAACAGTTCAATAGAAATTTAGGCCTGTTTGAAATAAAAAAATTTGTAACTATGAACAAGTCAATTGTGATCAATTTATAAATTAATAAATGCACAATAATCTTGCATATGTTAACTATATTAGTTCAACAGCATTTATTCATTTTAGTTAATGTAAATTTCTATGTTTACTTGCATCTGTTAACATTAGTTGCACTGTGAACTAACAACATGTGCAAACAATGAACAATCGTAATAATGAACTAACATTAAGAAAAGTTCAGTAAAAAAATACATAGCTTATAATTTGTTCATGTTAACTAATGCATTTACTAATGTTAACAAGTGTAACCATTAACTTTTAAAAATAAAATCTTAATGACCCCAATATTTTCCTCTCAGGGATGCGTGTGCACTGTGCACATGTCTCCTTGGCCCAGAATAAGTCTCTTAATACAGAGACATGGGTTCACATGCACCAAACACCTGACACCAAATCCACAACGCTACATCATAGAATAACCCAGTGATATCAAGCATCAAACACCTTTTAATAAACACCATCCTTATATAGTAGCAGAAGAATTTAACAGGACAAAAAAACTACTCTGTACATTATGGAATAGCATTTCAAGTTGCGTCAGAATCCACAGGGAGCATGAATGGATTTGTAGAAAAGCTGCTCTTGGCATTTCCTGATGAGTGTGTGGCATGAGTAGATTTCTTTCCAGGCATGCCATAGAGCCTTTGCAGTTCAGGGACATAGGCATGTAGGGTGTGTGTGTGCTGCATTAGCCAGTCTAAGTAGAAGGCATTTAAGGATGACTGCATTAAGAGCGCGCATCCACTTGGCATGTCTGATGCATTATGGTGTGCGCAAGCCAAGGTCTGGGGCAGGGGCCAGTATGGGAGTTAGCTCTCTGTATACTAGCTGATGGATTTGGAAGGCCACACAGGAGAGCTGTAAGTATGATTGAATGCTGCACCAAAAGGGTTAAGGGTCATGTATACAGCTCCTTCCAAAGATGAATGTCCTTTAGGTAAACTTAACATTATACAGGGAGATTCCTCTCAAGAAGCTTAAGAATTTCATACGGTTGTCAGATTCTCTGGTTGTCAGTTTGTAAGTTATGGTAAATGCAACTATCATACAGGTATCTGTTATTCAATGTATTGGATATGGATGTGATTAAAGGAAATATATCAGAAAATGAATACGCAGCAGCCTTTTTATATATAAAATGCATGTTTGGGTTTCAGCTTGGCAGTGGGGGCACTGTTAAAGGTGAGGTCTCAAAAGTATGTTTAAAGAATGTTTAGCTAATGTTCCCATTGAGTTATGAATGTTATATATATATATATATGTATATATATATATATATATATATATATATATATATATATATATATATATATATATATAATTGATTGTGCAAACATTAAAGGTAGGACATGTTTCACATTCTGTTAGCAATCCATAATAGAAAAATTTTTACAAATTCTGCTCTCTAAATTGTTTATGTTCATTATTATTGTTCGTTAAAGGAGTAGTTCACTTTTCAAATTTTTCTCCATATAATGCATTTTACTGGGCACCAAACGGTTCAATGTCCAAAAGACAATTTCAGTGCAAACTGCAAACTGTTCAAAGGGCTTTAAACGATTCCAGACGATGAACTCTCCTGTTCAAACTTGTTCATCAAAATGAACAAATTTTTTCTGAGTCAAATTGTCCATTTCGTTCGTTGAATGAACCAAATGACTCGAAAAAAGATTCGTTCATTTGATGAAAGCTCGAACAGAGAGTCATGACGCAGCATCACAGAACAGAGCAGAGGCGAGCATTTGAGCTTTTTTTTTTTTTTTTTTAAATGACTGATCGTTTCACTTGATAAGACCCTTATTCATCATCTGGAATCGTTTAAAGCCCTTTGAACAGTTGCAGTGGAAACTGTATTTGTAGCTAAAACTGTGTCTTTTGGACCTTGAACTGTTTGGATCCCAGTAAAGTGCATTATATGGAGAAAAATCCTGAAATGTTTTCATCAAAAACCTTAATTTCTTTTCGACTGAAGAAAGAATGACATGGATATCTTGGATGACATGGGGGTGAGTAAATTATCAACAAAAGTTTTTTTTTTAAAGTGAACTACTCCTTTAAGTCATGTGCTTTGAGACACGCGATTATTAAACGTTGCCTCTCGTGATGCTTTTCAGACTGCTCTGGCTGTGTGTGTTCCTGTTTTTTTAAGAAGGTGTTGCTTTGGAAATGCACTATAGGGAGAATGAGTCTTATGCTTTCAAAGCTGGCTTGCTATAGCAAGCCTCTCCAAAATTGCCTATAAGGGAACATTCCATTTGATCATTTTGCAAATATTATGAGAACATTACTTTTGAATGTTCTCTGAATGTTCTGAAACAAGTATTAACCAATTTTATTTATAAATAAATAAGCTAAAATGTATCAAAACTAAAATAATGCATAAATAAAAAATTTTGTGTGCAATATGTACTGAACCAGTACATTTAG
>JAQIUQ010003945.1:0-82388 GCA_030378365.1 Hybognathus amarus | reverse complement strand
TATGATGTTGTTGGTTCAGTTTCCTGTGCTAAGAGCTGATGAATTTACATTTTTAGTTTATGATAAGACTACTTTTTTTATGGGATTGTTATAGACTAGGATCTGTAGAAGGATCTACTGTCCTGGCTCCGCACAGTCGCAGCAGAATAGCTATTGAAAGAGGAATTCAGAGGGAGGCTTGCGTCTGAAAAGGCCCAGTAGCAGAAAGGCCACTCTCTCTCCACCTCATAAGTCAAAACTGACAGAAAGCTCATCCTGCGTTTACATCAGGCTTAGTTTGCTGAAACTAGAGGCAGGTGCCCCATGCCACATTCAATTTGCTCATTAGCCAAATAAGTGTCCTCTAAGAAAAGTAATGCTCTGTAAAAACATTTAGTTGTCAAGATTGGGGCCGTGGTAATACCTCTGAAGCAGCCTCATTGAAACTTATGCTTAAAAGAGATCAAACAAGCCAGTAAACAAAGTAAGTGAACACTAATGGTGTTAGAAAAGGCCCGTTCACACTCCAAAAACGATAGCTAGCCTATTTAACCATAAAAGTTTTAAATATTGTTCTAAAGAATAGTGGTATGTCACAGCTATAAAAATAACAACAGAAAGCAACAATATTTTTGAAATCCCTCTGAGTGTTTTTCCCTAGGTGATGAACAATAAAAACACTGACAGCAAATCAGAACCCTTCTGACATTAATATAGTTATAGTATCATTGTAGTTACTGTTTTAGATCTTAATACTTACAATTCTTTTGAAAACGAGTCTTGTTTTCCCACAAATACACTTACCATACTCTTTTTTATGGTTATTTACATATTATAGCATTGGCATTATTTGGTCTTAAAAATCCCGATATGCGTGTCTGTTTCAGTCTGTTTAGTCTGTGCAATATGTGTTTTATGTTTGAATTCGGTTATGAAGAATAATGGATTAGAGGTGCTTTTTCTTTGTCTTGCTGTGGTGAGGACAAAATCAAAGTGGTGGGGATAATGTCCCACCTGTCCCACCAGCAAATTACGCCTATGTATTATAGTCTGTATTGTTCTGTGTTCACTTGCACAGGTGGCTGGTTGAAAGTTTTAGATGCCAGCTGTGTAGAAAATCACTGTGTTTCTGGCAGAATATTTAATGCATACTTGGACATTAAGAATGAACTGGTTTTATTACAATGTTTTTTTGTTTGTTTTTTTGTACAGCATATAAAGCATCAAGGTCAAAACGCAGCATTTGGAAAAAAACAACCAACCATTTATGAAAATGAAATCTGTCGAAGTAGGGGAGCGAGGTCATTGAGCACTTACCAGGGAATGTTTTCTCGATCCATCTGGTCTTGGTGTGCCATTTCAGAAACAATCCCAGCCTGGCGTTTTAAGGCAAAAATCATTTTTAGAATGTATTTTACAGTGGTAATAATTTTGAGGTGCTTTTCCTCCTTATTTTTCTCCACTGAAGCACACAAGCTGAGAGTCCTGGTGTTGCCAGCAGCTGACAGCATGTCTTTGTGTGGCTGATGAGAGGGCTGGCCGGTGCCAGACTCCAGCAGAGAGAGGGGTTCAGGGCTGGGTTGAAGGGGCTTCTAGGTGGTGGCCGTGCCTGAACAGAATGTAAGACCTACACACATATGCTGGGAAAGGCATATGTTAACCATTTAGCTGATTAATGATGCATAAAATCAAAATGGTTATATTATAACAAGAAAAATATTAGAATGATTATAATCATAACCTTAATATAAATATACACAAAGGGTGATATTCACTGGAATTTTTACTCATATAGAGCTTTTATTGCAAGATCCCAGTAATCTATTATCTTTCAGCTAAGAATGCACTAAGGATCTATTATGCAGTAATTGTTTGTGTTTCTAAATATTAATCTGAAATAACACAAAAAAAAGAAAAGAGAAAGGGAGGGCTGAAATCATTAACCGGAACTATGACATTTAATTAATGCTATCCCATGGTGTGCTTTAACCATGTCAGAATCTATTTCATGCACAAAACATAGATACAACTACGACAGGTAAACTGTAACTAAAAATTATGCTAGAGTAGCAATGAATAAAAAAAATTGGCTAAAATATTGAGAGGCATCTCATTGCTGAAAAACTTCACTACAAGTATTCTATCACTTGAGGACACAACACCCTGACAGCACACCAAGTTCAAATACCCAAATTTAATAAAAAAAAAAAAAATGAACAAATGAACACTTTTGGTTTCGATACTTCATTAAAAAAATAATTTTGGTGCATCACTACTAATTTCCCTTATCTTCCCAGTTTGCTAGTGCCATCAAGGTGTTCTTCAGTAGCTCTGAATTTATTGACCCTTTCATTGCTCTATCCCCATGATTGCTGATGTTAACTCAGACAAGCTTTTCTGAACATCTCATTGGCATGAACTTAGAGATTTTAATGAACTGTGCAATTTTATGCAAAAATATAAACATGCTCATAATGTTGAGGTAAAATAGTTTGGTAAAATTAGTCTTACTAGGGCTGGAATAAAGTGACATTGCAAAACTTTTTTTATCTGATGTTTTTCTTTAAAGGGGTGGTTGATTGCGATTTTTTCACTTTTTTGTGTAATGTTGCTGTTGGTGCATGAATAGTATCTGCAAAGTTGCAGCGCTGAAATTTCAATGTAAGCAGAGATATCGTCTTTTAAAAATCAGGAAGTTTAATGCCTACAAAACAACTCGAAATGGGAACTACAATGGGTTTTATACGTATAACTAACCCATACATTTACTCTCTGGTATATGCAAAAAAGGGCATGGCCATACTCTGCAACTCGGCCACAGGCTGCCAGCCGATTAGAGTGACTCTGGACCTAGGGTTGGGTATTGAAGAAATTGAGATCTGATTGGAAGCAAGGGACTAACTTTCGCTTTTCCCGGAATAAGTTCAAAAGTTAAAATTTCGAATTCCTAGTTTCAATATTCACAGTATGCCGAACCGGAAGAAGCCCCTGAACAACAATGAAGAAGCGTCTACCAGAAGTGTTGGCATAACAGCGCGAGTCGAACATGAGTAGCTTACGTCGAGCGGTCCAAAGTGTGGCTTCACTTTTCTAAAAATAACGAAATCTCGGCAAAATGCAAAATTTCTGACAAAAGGAGTATTTGTGACAGAAGGAGTATTTCCTTCAGAAAGCCGTTGGTCAGCTAAAACTTTTTGACCCTTCCTCTTAAAAAATCAGAAATGAGATACGTTCAGGAACCAGAATTGGAACAAGGATGGAAATCAGAATCAGAATCGTTCAAATTCAAACAGATACCCAACCCTACTAGCAGACCTGTATCTCAGCTCTGCACCCCTGGAAAGTGGCCGAATGGTATCAGCGGGGAGTGATAGACGGGAGCTATAGGGAGCTATCGTCGATAGGCTGCTGCAGTTGCCACAGAGCAGCCAATGAGCTCGGCTCAGATAGCCCGCTCTCAGGCCTGGCAGGCTGCTGCACTGCGTTGACAATGGATACAAAATTAAGGATAATTTTTGGCTTCAATATCTCAGAAAAGATTCATCTTTCCCATAGCGCAAGTTAGCTTACGCAATACTTGTTCCGTCTTCTAGAGAGAGCACGAGGATTTCGTTAGATAACCGATACATTTTCACTAGATGAAAATCATCCTATTCATCGCCCATTAATTTCCAAGTGAGGTCATTTTTGATTGCGAGGAGCACAGGTGTGACTACTTTTTTCAGGACCATTTAACCTCTTTAACCATGTCCATGATTTTTTTCTTGTTGTGTGTTCAGATTGCAAATGCCAAAACCTTAACCAAGTTTTGTGCCATTCCGATGAAGTAAAACATTTTAAAGAAAAACTAAATGTAAAAGTTTTCCTACCGAACAGCACCAGAGGGTTAAGGTGGGGCTTATACAGTTGCAAAGGGTCAGTTGTTTTTACTGTTCACTTACAGATCTAAAAATTCTTCTGTCTTTCCTCAGCCACCCACTTTAAATATACTTTTCTTCTTCTTACAACTATAAAACGTGCTTTGAAAAGAAAGTTCTATTAATCAAAGAGTCGATGGGAGCATTTAGGATGCTGCTAGGAAGCTCTAAAACAGAGCATGCTCACTCGTTAACCATTGTTTTGTGGTAGCGAGCTGACAGGTGCTGTTTTATTTTGTTTCAGTTGGCACGGTTATTTGGCAGGTTGGTGTTGGCTTTACAAAAATAGACAACAACCACAGTCCATTTATCAGAGGTAACATGTAATGACTCCACAACTTTAATGTAGCATACTGATAACATATCTCTGATGGCATCTCTGTTTTACATGCTATGTTTGGGCATAGGCCTGGCCTTATTTCTGACTTCTTTTTCTTTTTCCTTTTTAAAGTTGAGCTAAATTTGGCAGCTATTCTCTTAAATTTACTCGCGAGAAAATGTTGGTTGACTTTGACCAGAGCCATATGACCTTGAACTCTTCTTTCCAATGGCCATCAGGGCTGCTAAGCCAGAAACCGTAACTGTGAATAAAAACCGTACATCAGAGATTAGTTGAGGCTCCCTTTGACCACATTATATGCCTTTTAAATGTTTACTGTAGTTTACCACTACTTGGCAAACAAGGCCAGAATTGCACCAAAAGCTCTTGTTTTCTTGCTCCAAACCAGAAAATGTGGTCATTGAGCATAAATGCATATTGCGAGCAGCAGTGGGAAATGTTGAGGCAATATAACATCACTGGATTTATTCTCCTCCCAGATATCCACAGCCCTTACAGATACTTCCTGTTGCTATTTATAGTTTTGTGTCTTCATGTTTTTATAATCCATTGCATGATGAAGAAAAATGCTTCATCTAATAATAAACAACCCATTTCATGTTTTTGTGTCCAATGAAGAAAGGTTCTTGAGAGCAATATTGACACAACTTTAGTTTTTTTGTTTTTAGATTATTGGACTAACAATTTAAGCACACAGGGGTAAAACTCACTATTCATTACAAAACGTAATTCAAAAGCTGCAGTTGTATGGTATAGAGATTACAAGCAAGTGTGTTTTTCTTGCAGATAACCGTATGAATGCCTTGGTATATTGAGTCCTTGTATTTGTTTTTGATTTGAAGCACTCTGGAAAAAATATGTATGCACCATTTTCTTGGGCTTGTATACGAGTAATAATTTCTTGCTCACTCTCTCTCTCAGGTTTCAGGAGTACAAGGCACTGGAGATTCTGGTACATCTGCTCAAAGACCAACCTGAAGAGGTACTCGTTAATGTAGCATGAGGGCTCTGGGAGAATGTGCCCAAATATCAGATGATAATCTTGCCACCATCCGCAAGAGCAGTGAGTATCGAGCCTTTGGTCAACCTACTCACTGGTACCAACCAGGCCCTACTAGTCAACGTCACAAGGGCCGTGGGGAGCCTGTGCCACTGACACTGAGAACATGACGTAAGTCTTACCTTAAATTGATTGATTGAATCTTTACAACACTCTTCAATATGTCCTTTGCAAGTCAAATAGTAACGCTTTGTTAGTATATCTATAACAGATTTTCCCTGTGTCCATATCAGACTGTCTTCACTGATTGTATGTTACCTAATTAACCTGGATCCAAAACAGTTGCCAGCAATCCAACAGCTGACAATATACAGTGTCCAACCTTGGCCCTGTAATCCTTTTCCCTGTTGCCATTGGCTTGGTTTAGGATGACAAGGCATTGTTCTTGTTCTCTGTAAAAGATTCCATGTTCACCGCTTCTTCAGCGGATCCAACAGGCCCAGGGTTGTGCAGTTTGACCAGGCTCCATGCTCCACACATGCAGGGCGAGAGCCCTTAGCCCTGGTGCTGTAATTACAGGGCCTGAAGATCTGTGTTTACTCTACCTGCTGTGAAGACTCATAGCTGTGGCTGGGGTGGAGGCCTTTTATTGTCTCAGTGCGGTCAGTTTGTATAAGCTGAAAAGCACTTCTGACAACGGCCATTTGGACTTGCTAAACAGAAACAGGCAGGAGAGCATAAGCACAGATGAGTATACAGAGTCTTTTTCAACTTTTCACTCTGTGCACTTGACTGTACTGTATTGAGAGTCATGCAATAAAAAGACTGTGTACTGTGCATAGTAGCAAGAAACATCTCTCTCAGGCTGCATCCAACAAAAACAAACATACAATGTAGTCCAATTGGCTAACAAATGTATGGAAGTAAAATAATGCCAGATGTTTTTGAAACAAAAAAGCCTGTTGAATTGTACTCTTGAAAATATGCATTGAAAAAAATTACCCTGCTTGAATATTTTAGTCATTGAATATTTAAATTCAAAACGTTTGAAACTCAGTTTCAGTAGTAAATTTCAATAATCCATATTCACCTATCATAATTCAAACTGATTAAAAATACAACGCATAATATTTAACAGGTGGTTTTCGGTACATTTTATTTCGCGTTGCAAATTCACTTCCGCACAATTCAGTGGTTCAAATTTAACGACATCCAGGAACTGCAGGAAACGAAGTAGATACCGATCATAATCTCCATCTGCTGTTAGTCAATCTCACCAGCGGGGGCACAAGCGTGTGATGTTGACGAAGACCAGAGCAACAGTTAGAGCAAGCCATTAATTCATTAATTCAAAAACATATTTACACAATATGTACATGCATTAAATTTTTTGCAATGATTCCCATAGCAAAACTCATTCAAAAATCCCATAGACTTTAAGCGAGGGAACCAAAGTGCTAAAATGCTAACTCACTTCCGCGTTTTGGTCTATAGAGTCACGTCGTAACTTTGGCACTTCTTGTGAGGGAAACCCTCATAGCTTACTCATGCAGCACAATCGCCGGCAATATGAGGTTGAGGCAACTAAACAACCAATAGATATATCAAACTTAAATGTAACATTGGATCTGTAGGTCCTATACATCCGCATTGGGGGAAGAACATTATAATCTCGTTCATGGTAGAGATGCATGTGTGGCTACACAGGGAAAGTAATCGATGAAGACACTGAATTTCACATAAAACATAATGTTGAAAACCACCTGTTGAATATTATAGGTTGTATTTTTAATCAGTTTGAATATTTTGGAAATAAAAAGGTGAAAATGAAAGGTGTGTATGGATTATTGAAATTTTAATAATGAAAATGTGTTTGAAATGTTTTGAATTTAAATATTCACAGCTTAAATATTCAACCATGCAATATTCAAAATATAAATGCATTAAAATACAAGCAGGGTTAATGGAATGCATATTTTTTTTCAAGTAGTACAATTCAACAGGCTTTTTGTTTCAAAGACATTTGGCATTATTTTACTTCCATACAAATGAGTGTTATGAACCAGAACAAAAAACATACCATGTTTGTATAGTACAGTATGTATAGTCTCTCTTCTTTCCTATATATAAACAAAATGGACATTATAAATGAAATGCACCCAATGGAATCTTAATTTAATTAAATCTGAATTGAATTTGAATCAGGAAATCTGTATCCATAGAGGTGGCATACGGTTAACAAACAGAAAAGCAAGTATCACTGTCTTAAACATATGTAAAGCACAAAACTGCCATGTAATTCACACATTCACAGAGATTTGAGTATTGGCCTTTTTGTATATTTAGCACATCTGACTTTCATTGCTTTTACAAGACTGTTATAGACTGCAGTCCCCTTCTTAATTAAAGCTGGACACAAATGAAGAGGGTTTTGTTCTCTTCTCTTCAGCACCCAAGCTCACACAGCCTTTGTCTGAAAGATTAATACGTTTATGGATGTGAGCAAGCACAGTGGTGTAGCTAAAAGTCCACAAAGTTTGTTTTTGAAGAAATAAGTCCATTTCATTTCATTTAACTATTTGAGTGACCAAGAACTGAAGATCTATGTAACAGCTCTCGAAGAACACATTTTCTCATGGAATCTGCATTTAGGATTCATCTTTTTGTTCCCATTTCCTTGTAGTTTGTAAACAGAGGCTTTTTTAAATGTGTTTTAATTTCCTTGTGTTCCATGTTGATGGTTATTTTTAGAATGAAGCTGAGTAGTCTGCAAAGCAATTAGCATAGCTCGTATTTGATAATTGTTTTCTTTAGTAGAACAGTATATTCAGGCGTGTTTCTGAAATCAAGACCAGAACAAAGAATACACAACGTTCTGCCCTCCACATGGTATATAATTATCTGGAAATTTCAAAATCATTGGCGGGAAAACAAACCTTACCTTTACAAAAATGATTTATTGAAATATTTGCTTTTTATTGATCTTTTACTTCCAACCTGAATTTTTCCATTGTTGTCAGAAACAGGGATTTGGTGCGCACATATCCCAAACTATGAACTTCCACTGCTTCACCAGCCAAGGGACTGATTTTTCAGTACATCCTACTACTGTAGTGTTGTTTGAGTGCTTACCTGTCCAAGTGCAGGATTATGTCCTGCTCCTGAAGGATTTAGTGGCCTCTCAGGATAGCGTGGGCTATCCCTGTTACCATGCCTCTCAAACTGATTTATTATGACAATGGGGTCGGGGGGTATGCTTGGTGTTGAGATGGCTACTGACCAGTGCTTGGCCCAACCTCCGTTCACTGGTGCCTCCCTTTGCAGCGTGGTTTAGCAATTATGACAGCATTGAATGTCAGCCTTATCGCTGGATGCACACATGGGAAACAGGTTACATGTTATTTATACCTGACAAACGGACAGCACTGAAGAGTCATTTTCCCGTGGTTCCCAGAGCCTGACTACATCCTTTAGTAGAATCATATCCGCAGCATGAAATACAGCCTGTTCTTAAGTAAACCTCACTCAGAAGCAGTGAAATACAGAAAGACTTGTCTACTAAGAATGTTTTAACTGACTTTCTACTGGGTTTTTTCCTCCGAGTTAAACGTCAATCTCTGTGTCAAGTGTGTATGTGTTTGTCTTCGGTTGGCTGTAGAATATTGGATACAGGACCTTCCTGAAACCTATTGTACGGGTCAGGATTTCGGCCAGGCTGATGTGAACATGTTTGAATGGAGTTGTTGGAAGGTTTGGAAGGTGAGCAAGGGGTACCAGCGTAAGGAACTGAGCAGGTGGGATGTGATGGGAAAACCATGCTGAGCAGCTTTCTGATCTGCTACTGGAATGTTTTCATCATCACACCAGGAGGGATAGTGCCATTGCAAGAGCCAAACTGAAATATAAACATGTTAAAGAATAAATGCATGAGCTTACACTGTACATTGCGTTGTAGACTTGTAATTGGGGGTGAGAAATCAGTTTGTTGTATGCTTGGTGTGACGTCTCTGGCAGATATCCATAAGTGACAAGTTGTGATTCTTCTCTCTTAGGGTCATCGAATAGTTCTGATGGCGTAAGACTTCTTTGGTCTTTGCTGAAGAACCCCAATCCAGAAGTTCAGGCCAGTGCTGCCTGGGCCATGCTGCCCCTGCATTGAAAATGCAAAGGTACATTTATTTATTTCCAGTCTCAGCACAGGTTAATTTCCCCCATTCAGTCTCTACCCGCAGTGTTTCACTAAACATACTGTAGTAGAGAAACCTCATGTTATAGGCTGCTTGATAGTAGCGTAGTGTTGTTTGGTGATGCCAAGTGTGTATCGTGCTAAAAACCAATGGAGGCAATGGGAGAATCAGTACCTGTATGGACGAAAAAGCAGAAAGGTCAGAAACAGAAGACAAAAAAAACTGATAATGACAATTCTACAAGGTGGAAAGATTTAATGATGGATGCCCAAGTTGCTTTGTGCTACATTTTGTGGACATTTAAGGGAATTCATTAGTGAGTAGACCACTCTTTAAACTCACTCGAAGCATTGTAATTTAGATAGAACCAAAGAACTACCGGGAAATTCTGGTAGACCACCGGCCTTCGTCGCCGGCAGAATTTTAATATAGGATTTACATTTTTACTGATTTAAAAGGAACTTTGTTGTACTATGTTCGGAGTAAAGTTCATAAATGGTAGTTCTTTCCCATAGGACTTTGTAAAACTATGTTGGGTGTACTCTGTTCCTCTCAGAGGGTTTGGGGGCTGTGCTCCCCGCAAGAAAATTTTGTACATTTTAAGGTTAAATTCATCAATCTCATGCTCTCTGGGAGATCAAAATTAAGAGCTTCAACACATGAACTGCTGGTTGAACAAAGAAAAAGCACTGATTTGTACCAGGATAATCGAGGGCTCAAACCTCTTTTTAGTTATGAGAGTCTCAGTCTGCATGATCAATGGTGTTTTAGGATGCCAAACAATTATTATAATGTAAATAATGATTTTATAGTCATTCCCTATGGCATGAAATCCAGTTTTAGCCTAATGTACTATATAAATGAAAATAAGTATTTCAAAAGTATATATTTAGCCTACATTACACTATAGTATTTAGGAAAATTTAAATACTTTTGTCCTTATTTCTTCACTTGCAAGAAATAAACCCTTGAGCTTTTATTCAGGAGAAAACACCAGATGAGCCATTGATAGATCGCAATAGCAAAGTAATCACGCGCAGACAAACAGATGCTATTCTTAAAGTCTTGTGCTGTTTTATAAAGGCAAAACCATATCATGGTTTTAGTTCGTCGGCAAAATATAACGCTAGGGACCTTAATGTTAGTTATACAGTTATACATCTTTACATATGTCTATGTGTCGGGAAAAGGGAGAAGAGAGAGTTCGGCAAAAGGCGGATTTGAACTCGTCCGACCATAAGCTGCAATCAAGCACTTCAAACTCGCACCCTATGACCTCGCTACGCAACTGTAGCTATTCCGTTTCGGGCGCCTTTTTGCTATAAAGTCAGGCACTTTGTGCAAATATATTCTCCTTATAGAAAATGTAAAAAAAATGTTTTCTTCCCCTCCGCTTGGGCCCCAGGTGTGCATGGCGAACTTGCAATAAGATAGAAAAATTTTCAGACCAGCCCTCAGCGGCCTCGAAACACCACCGGCCCACCGGGAAACTCCCTACTACTCCGTGACTTCTGGATAGAACTTAGAGACAACATTGATAGATGGCAGTGCAAAATTCGAATGCCATTGTGGTATCGATACTTGAGAACACCGAAGTACAAGAGATGCTAAAAAAAGCAGTCTGTCTGATCTATATACGATTAAATCTCATAACTGGTTCAGAGCAAGTCTTGCTTTTCTGAGCTTTTATGTAACGCATTAACACAAATGCGTCATTGTTCCTGTAGATTATCCGCACAGTTACAAATAAAAGAACATTGTTTGTATAATGTATGTTTATTTTTTGTCTAAACAGTTTTCTGCTTCTGAGTTTCTTATGTGCGGCTAAAAACAATGCAGGTTAACTTCATGTAATGCAATGGTTCAGAGGAAGTTAGGGTTGGTGGACAGGACTATGCGAAATTATGTACCCATCACGCCGGGAACCTGATCAGCCACAGAGCAGCAGTTATTTAGATAAGCCCCATGTGGATTGAGTTAGCAGCTGGAGGGCCAGATTTATGAAAATCATGCTTAAAGAACCACATCTGGGGGCTTCAAAATCCCTACCAGCACTCACAGCTGGTACTTACTATGAATCCTCTCAGTGATTATGTGCTACTGTATGATTGTGCTTTGTCCTTTACTGGCAGAGGATGTTCAGCAGCTTGTAATGATGTCTACTTTAATGAGGACTGTGCTTAATTAGCCCAAAGAATCAAAGTGTGGCCACATTATGCAATTTTGGGTGAGATTTTTCGGACAAAAAAAAGTTAGTTGTTTATTGTCAGTAGTGTAGTGATGTATAAAGCACAGCTCACATAGAAATCACATTCGGCAAATGAATGTGACTAACTTGATCCCATTGTGAAATATGTGTGGAAAAACTTTTCAATCAAGTTCTCCAAAATTCCAGATCCTGTGGATTCCTTTTGATATGTCAAATGCTACTATAGTATGTTTACTGTTTGCATATCATTCATCTTAGCTCTTCAAGTTTCTCTTCTTGAATGATGCAATACAGACCACTGCCATCTGCTGGTATGGAGAGTCATTTTCCACATTTTCCACCAAGCAGGTGCAGAACATTCGAGTAGAATTCACTGTTTGCTCAGTATTTACAGTATGTTCAGGCACGACAAAGAGGGGTGATGTGAGGTGACAACGCAATCGGCTTTCTGTGACACTAGTTCTTTTATGTTGCTTTGGATAAAAGCATCTGCCAAATGCAAACATTTTAAAAATGTTATACCTCTCTACTTCTCCTAATGCTATAATGAGTGCAGTTCCCTCAATTTTATCTCTCATTTTCACACTCTTTCCCTCTCCCTCTTTCAGCTTTGGCTTACATTGTTTTTTTTACTCTGTTTGTGTTTCATCCGTTCTTCATTCTCCTCGTCTCCTCTGTCTCTGCATGTCTTACTTCGTGCTGTGTTTGCTGATGTGGAACTTAGTTGGGGATGTTTTTTCGGGCCCTGGGTCTAAAAGATTCCTCAGTGACCCTCCGCAGCTGGTGGCTCTGCCATCATTTCCTCTTCTGCTCCCGCTTTTCTCTCTCTCTATTTCCAGTGTTCATTCAGTATTCCTGTACTGCCATTTCCTGTGTGAGACACGCTGCAGATTCTCCCTCTCCTCCTGATCTTTGCCCAGACACACTCAAACACAGAGCTCATCCTTTGGCATGACTTTGAGGCTCCTTCTGATGCTGCTGTCTTCACTGCACTTTGCACGCTTAATTGTCGCTGGATCTCTGCTTCTCTTTCTGGGTGTGCACGGTGGAAGGCTGCTTTTTACAGTGCTGTTTCCAAGGGTTTATTAGGGTTAAGCTGTGTTGTGAAATACAGGGTTATACAGGGGCAGATTTATTTTTCTCAGGAGAACCCCCAGAGGACTGCACTTTAGACTTTGTTCTCTAGGTTAGAAGGATTCGATTCACACTGAGGTGAACTCAAGACATGGTTGCATCTTGTTTTACATGGCCAGAACAGAAGTAGCAACCTGTGGTACTCCATAATCGTTCCACAATACAAGAAAGGCTAGCTCACTGAATGTTTGGCTTCATCTGATTCCAAATCTACAATGATGTGCTTCTGTACCATCAATAAAGATATCACTGTACTATTTTATAATCGTTCTCAAACAGCCTGATGCCATGCTGGCATGCTACATACCCGTTGGCACCACTGAATTGACTGGACTGGAAGTAAAAGAGTAACTAAAGTTGCCATTTCTGTGTGGTATGTGTATTTTTAATGTCCACCATTCTACTGTGGTTGGCCCTCTGCTGCCTGTCATGACTTTGGCATGAGCCTCCATGTGACCCAAGGCCTTCAGGGAGAAAATGTTCCCTCTATCATGGCTATCAAGCCTAAAACCAGCTCTACTTTATACTCACACAGAAAATTTGAAATCCTCTTTTTGTCAGCCATATTTCCATTTTGAGGTGAGTATATACTCTATGTAATGTGGACTGATTGAGTTTGACATGTACAGGTTTCATGCGTGACAGAATGACTACAGACTTGCTGAATAACGCAGTCTGTGTCACACCTCGAAAGCGTGTCTCCAAGAGAAATGTTGCTATTCTCAATTTTTCAGTGAATGATTTCACATGAATCGTCCAATTTATTGTTTAAAATCACAATTCATGACAAATTCTTGCTTTCTCTGTGTTTCAGGATGCTGGGGAAATGGTGCAGTTCCTTTGTGGGAGGTTTGGAGCTCATTGTTAACTTGCTAAAATCAGAGAATAAAGATGTGCTGGCCAGTGTATGTGCAGCCATTGCCAAAATTGCCAAAGATGTGGAGAACCTGGCAGTTATTACAGACCATGGTGTGGTTCCCATGTTGGCCAATCTCACCAACACTGTGAGTGCTGCTCCAGTCATGTTTCGCATTGACAAATTCACTTCTCTGGAATTGTCCTATAAGACCCTTATGAAGTTCATACATGGTCTTCTCGCAATAGGTGTAATATAGTTTTTCTGTTACTGATAATAAATAACTTTTGGAAATAAGTCTCTCTCTCTCTTTGTGTGAATGTACAGGGAGACGATAGCATTACGGCGGTACCTAGCGGAAGCCATTGCCTGCTGCTGTCCATGGGGAAGTAATTGTGTGTCATTTGGGGAGGCTGGAGCTGTAGCTCCACTGGTACACTACCTCCGCTCAAATGACCCTTTCGGTGCACCAAGCAACAGCCCTGGCTCTGTTTGAGCTGTCTAAAGACCCTAATAACTGCATTACCATGCACAAAACTGGAGTGGTCAAGGTACCTGATCATCTTGATGTTTGTTATATATGTTTGCATACCAATAACCTGCATGTACATCTCCTTTTATGCATTGCTAGCCGCAAAGCCTCAGCTTGCATAGTGCAAGCAGAGTTGGCATACTGCAGTGTAGCGTGAAAACATCACTAATAAGCTTTGAAAGGATGTATTTGGACTATTTTCAAGCAACGAGGACTGGAGAACAAGGCATGTTTTCTTATTTTTCGAAGTGAGGTGGGGGTGATGGGTTGTGGGGATGGGGATGGGTGGCGGATATAAGAGTGTTTTCTAACCGTCATGGGAATTCAGTAAAGCAAACAGCAGTGTGAATTCTGAGCTTCACTGCCACCACCCTCGAGTTATCCCCTGTGCCCTGAGCATGCCAGGGCTGATGAGCAATTGAAAGACTGTTGCGGGGAACATGTTGCTCAGCAAGCTGCTGGGAAGAAGTAGCAGAATGTGACTGTGGCATGACTTTGGCCAGGGCAAACTGGTCTGGAGTGACAGAACACTGCTGGGATACTTTCTGAGTGGCAGTTTCTAGAATCCACTCAATATGGCACTCAAATCAAAAGATACTATGTTAGACAACAATGCCTTACATGGACTTTGAAAACTTTCCGTAATAATTGCTCAATTGTACAAGTAACTAAAAAGATTTATGTGTTAGGTGTGATGTAGGTTTTATTGTAGTACTTACAGGGTTATTTTAGGGAAAAATGCACTCCACTAATGCCAAAAAATCAAGCATTTCAAGATGTGGCTGTTAGAATGACAGGTCTAGACTGCAACTGCTAAACCTACAGTAATGCATCAGTAACACTTTACGATTAAGGCATTAACTAATATTAACTAATAATGAGCAATACATGTTTTACAGTATTTATCTTTGCTATGATTATAGTTGAAGTGCCCCATTATATATAAACTTTATAAATATACTTGCAGTTAATGTAACCTTACAAGTATACTTGCAGTTTAAAACTAAACTAGTTTATACTAAACTAGTTTATACTTATCTACTTTTTAAAAACTAAACAATGTGCTACAAGTATTTAGCCAGTAAACTATCAATATACTTATAAGTTCACTTGTAGTATAGAGTTCAAACGAAAATTTTTACCCGTATTTTACTGATTTTTACCCTGGAACTTCATTTAGACCCTGGTTCCTGTGGTGTAAAATACATATCGAGTACCACCCCAAAGTTCCTAGGTTCCTGTGGAAAGTTCCTGCGGTGGAAACCCGGCTATAGTTACACTTAAAGTATACTTTAAAGTATACATTTATACACTAGAAAGTGGGCCAATTTAGTACCCTGGTAGTATTGAAATTGTACACTTAGAAGTATACTTCTAGTAGATTGATAAAGCATAAAGTAAACTTAAAATATGCTTGAACTTTTTTTTACTTTAATGAATTAACTCTGAAGTACAGTATGTACTTGCTTTTTGTTAGGGATGATATAACTCTATGTAACCTATCTAGTGATTAGCACAACCCCTAAAGCTATTCAGCTGCAGGTACAACAGCTTGTCACTGATGCAGTAGCCTTAAAGGGACATCTTATAAAATATTTTCCCTGGAAGATTTATAGTAGTACCATTTTACCATGTTTTACCAATACCATTTTAAATGTACAACTATGCATATCTTTTTAGGGGTAGATAATTAAGTTGTCCCTTTAAGGGTACTGCCCTAGTGACAAGCTGATGTACCTCTAGTCTAGAGATACTATTTTTGCACTTTTGTCTGACAGTGCAAGTCTAAGACCTAAACCAACAACCATCATTTACTCAGACTGGACTAAACCTAGACCCCAATTACTTTCTATCTGACGAATGTGCTTGCAGTTAACACGAGTGAGCTACGTATTCTTCAATAAAAGATGTATGACATTTTATTTTTGCCATGTACACTGCAATTGAGTTTGGGTGGAAGAAATTACATGTTTTGCCAATATTCAAATTGAACCACATTTTGCTTTCCCAATGAGATTTTCACATGAGAAAACTGTTTGAGTGCTCGTACATACAGTTAAAAGCCTCCCCCACACCCCCAATAACAACTGGATATAAATTATGAGAGTGGTTGTCGTGTTGCAGCCAAATATTTTTCCCATGTTCCTTTAATGGTGTGCTGTAGTCTGATGTGTTGGTGCCGTGAATGTGGTTCCAGTTCAGCCCATAATTGGAGGCTGGACTGAACTTTGGATGTTCCAAAAGAGTAATGTCCAATTTGCAAAAGTCGTTAAGGCAAATGTTTTTTTGCCCGGTTCAAGCAATGACAAAAACTCGACAGCACATGTGTTGCACCAACCAGCCTTCAATTGTGCCCTCAATTGCTCTGATTGACACATTTTCTCCTTCAACCTGAGCACAACTGTACATTTAAAATATGATAGGCAAATGTGACAGACGACGTGTTAAAACAATATTTCCTACCATTGTAAATGGGTTTCGAGAGAGAGTTTATCAGGGAACGATGTCTGCACTGCAGTCTAATTTATGAAGGGGTGTAAAACTCAAGACTGCCTCTTGCTATTATTGCAATTCGTATTTTCAGAGTCAGAAGCTCTTGTACACCCAACAGCTTAGAGCTGTAATGATTTCCTTCGCTCCTCTCTCCCTTTCTCACTTTGCATGCTGTGCCCTCTCAGACTTATGTTCTGTCTGTAACTTTGCTGCTGTGTACGCTTCTTAATGGTGTAGAACTCAGTCCCCTAAGCTTTAGCAGAGGAAATTAAGCATTGAGAAGAAAATATTTCACACTGGAAAATACATTCAGAGATGGTCTCAGCACCCTCCAGCCTCTCCAATTTCTGCCTTTACCCTTTTTACACAAAATTATTTAAACTCAAAAAACAACTTTTAATATTCCATTTGAATATTTCATAAAATATGAAAGAACATTTTAAATGGGTTCTGAGAACAAAAGCCTTTTTGTGATTTTACAAGTGTGTTATACCTCGAAAAACAGACGTATGAAAGTTCAGCCCTCTTAGAACTTAATATAGCTAGGGTTTCTGATCTCTGAAAGACTCATACACACTTTGAACTCTGTTCAACATATTGTGTGCATGAGCCGTCCTGTAGCATGTGTCAATTACACATGCTCCGTTTGATTTGACATACGCTCAGTATCTCACAGTGTGCCTCGACGTTGTGGCTAGATGCTCAGAAAACTCTTTTCATCTGTTCTCCCTTTCCCTCCAGCACACCGCCACAGCTTTACAGATTGTTTGTTTGAAACCATAAATCCTCGCAGACAGATTTAGCTAGATTTTTCTATTAAAGAACCCCTTTCATAGGCAAAAATGCCTTTGCGAGACAAATTACAAAATACGAAGTGTAATTATCTGCCATTTTCATCAGAGAGGATTCCAACTGGTGTGAGTTGCCAGATTCTAGTAATTTTTTTTTTTGTGGACTGCGAACCTGCGCTCGATGTGTGAATGTCCTCTGATTTTGCTACTGTCCTGAGCCTGTATGTTTTCCCTCTTGTCCTGTTGATGTTTTGATCTGCATGCAAATGAGCATAAATGTGCAAAATATGAAGGAGAGATATAAAAAGAGCATGATTCAGCCTCGACCTGTAGAAATATTCCATGCGTTTCCTTTTAGTCATGGTCTGTGTGTAGCAGGTTAAAGCTGTTGTGGATATGGCAAGCAGATGACGTCCTCATACACACTCAGGCTATTCAGTCTCCCTTCACTCTCTCTTCTCTCTCACTCTCTCGCTGAGCGCTCTGATCTAGCTACTGTAGCATGTGTCTGAAGTTCGCAGTGTTTTATGTCTTGAAACAGCATGACTCGACCCTCTGTTTCGTCTGAGGTGAGGAATGCGGGGTACCTCAGGTGTGAGAGAAGAAAAAGTTTTAAGAGTGTTTTAAAAGTTTATGTGTTTAGATGACATGAACAGCTTTAAGACTTTAGGGCTTTTCACACTTGGGTTATTCCAAACCCTGCATTTGTATAAGCTACCATTTTAGACTTACATTCCCAAACCTTGGGGTTAATGTTCTTATTTGCAAATTTGTCTATCAAGTTTAAGGAATTTTCTGACTATAAAGGTAAAAGTTAAACGGTCTCTTCTTCTTAAACTATTGGTTCTCCAATAGTCAGTGTTTGTCATAGTCACCATTTGACATTTTTCCTTACTGTACAGCATGTTGTGTGTGAAAAGAAGGCACCCAATTGGCTGCATTGTTTTACACTCTACAAGTTTGGCATCCGCAATGTGGGCTTAACATCTGCATGGTTTCTAAATTACAAGTGTGAAACTTTCACTTTATCCAGGGATAAGAGCAGGGTTTAGAGCAATGAGTAACCCAAGGTTAAGATCAATGCAAAAAGTCATTTTCTTGTTTCTTTGCAAGTCATAAGAATAAAGAAAATAGGGGCAAAAGTGTGATACAAAGGTTTGGAGAAATGCAACCCAAAACAGTAGAAAGATAAGAAAAGATGCATTATCTGTTGCTTATTTACAAATAAATAAGCACTTCAGTAAATTTCCTCTTATATAAAGGAGCGTACTAGTATTTATACAAATGTCCCAATTCAATCCAAGTTCAATCTTGTTTCATTTCAATTGCAATTTGGATTCATTTTCATTAGATTTTAATTAATTTCACTATTTCAGTTGTAATGTCCATTTTGCTTAGAATAACTGTATTTCTAATAATGTGTAATACAGTTTCAGGCCAGTGTTGTTATTTGTTGTTACTCACCAACCTAAAAAAAACAAAAAAAATGTAAATGAAAAACAAAATTTAGAAATGTTGCTGTGGTCACTAACTTAGTTTAAGTACTTAAATGACTAAAACTGAAATAAAAGTGTTTTACTAAAACGGATATAAAACATTTGTATTTGTTTACTGAAACTGAAATAAATCTGCTGTACGTTTACTTTGTGTGCAGATCACAAGAACAATTTCACAGGTCATTTAGGACACAAGCCATTAAGAACTGGGTTCTATAGTCCAGCAATGGTGTTGAATGGTAGAGGAAAGTGAAATACGTAGTAAAGAGTGGAAGAGGATGAGAACAAGGAGAGGCGGGTGAACGGGGGCCTTTCTCCTCAGGAAACGGCAGCTTAACGCTGCTGCACTTAACACCGCAACACCTACATGCGTGACATAGCGTGTGTGTGGAAGCATGCGTACATGTGTGAGAACTTATGTACATGTGCTTGTACTGAATGAGAAGCCTGGGAAAACATGTTTTCGCTCTCACCTTCCTGGAGGTCAGGATCCTCCCACTCTTGCGGTGTATAAGACAGAAGAAAGTCTTAGAGGCTCTCATTCATTTTTCAAACATGAGGCAAGTTATAATGTTACTGAGGTTTGGGAGTTTTTAACAAGTGGGCTATTATAGTCTGTTGAGAAACCAGCTGGGAGAGCAGAGAGGGGCAGGAGTAGACAGAGAGCAGTGCTTATCTGAGGCTCCGCTCCAGGCCCTAGGAGCCCCTGTCTGGCCACGGCTGAATAACACTCTATGAGTTCTGGCAAACGGTGGCTGACCCTGTCGCGGGCATCCTCTGACTGCTCACAAAAGCAGCTTGTCTGAACGTGCTGGCATGTTGCTGCGGCCTCATGCTTGCATTCGTGTCGCCTCTTCGAGGTGTTTTGGGATCTATTTTAAAACAGCAAATCCAGCTGAACATGATAACTGATACATTCAGTCTGAAATTATGTAAAGAACTTGGAAGCGGTTTTAACAAATAAAGACTCTACAGGAGGAGAGATGGTTTTTGCCAGTTTGTTGTGCATGTCAGTTCAGTTCAGGAATCTGGTGGAGCTCACAGATAGAACATTAGTCTTTCTATCTGTTTATTCTTCACTATTGAACTTTTTAGCAGGGAATTCTGGAAATGTCTTGCTTGTCTCTGTTGGCTAAGTGTTGACTTGGTGTGCGTGTGTATAACATGAAAAGAGATCAAACTTTGCTCTAACACAGTTTCAGTTTCAGTAGGCTCGTATGAGTATTTGCAGCGTGTACTTAAAGGTGCTCTAAGCAATGTCGCACGTTTTTTAGGCCAAAAAATGTTTTGTCACATACAGCAAACATCTCCTCACTATCCGCTAGCTGCCTGTCCCCTAAACACACTGTAAAAAACACGGTCTATGCAGACAACCCAGGCTCCACAAATGGCAACAAAAACAAACTGCGGCAACCCGCTCCACGAAACATAACAAACTGTTCCAGCCAATAACTGACAAGAAGGCCCTGGGGGTGGGGTTTGGGGGTCAGTGTGCAGATGAGGAGGAAGGGTCTATGCTAGCCTCCGTTTTGTTTGAAATACTTTAAATGTCAACAAGAAGTCACATCACCCGACATCGCTTAGAGCACCTTTAACGATGAAAGTACTTGGTAATATTAAGTCAAAAAAATAAAAATGTGAAACCAAAGCGCTCCGGTTTGTTCTTGTCACATGACCTATGGTGCGCTTGTGGCATTCAATAAAGTTGAGATGCTTTTATCTGGATGCGCCGGATTGCGCCTGGAAAAAGCGAGTGTGTTGCACGCTTCCAACATGAGCGCGCCTACATTTGAAATTACGTACTTGAGCACGCAAAAGACGTGTTATGTGAACAGGCCCTAATTGTAACAATAAGCACTCAAACACACCAAACCAACAATTACTAAAACCACGCACAAAAACTGATTTTGAATGGGCATATCTGTTATTTGCATTTCTCTCGAACCGTTGGTCCAATGGATTTCAAAATTGACAGGTGTCTTGCTAAGAGCACTAGTAAGTGCAGTGCCGAGTTTAACGTTGTTTAAATTAGAAATGTAAAAGATATTGGTAAATATAGTATCTGTAAAAGAAGCACACATTGGCTTTTGCCGCTCTAGCCCCTGACCACTCTGGCTCACACTGCACACTGAGTGGCCATTCCCCAAAAGAAACATGACATTTAGGAGTGTTGTGGTTAAAAATGTCTGAATATTATATTTCATTCACGGCCATCATTTGTAGTAGCCTATTCCTATGTTTTGCTCAAGCGTACCGTTTTCTCTGAGTTCACTGTGTAGCTTCTCCAGCCAAGTTCTGAACTTCCCCTGAATCGCTGCGCTTCTGTTAGTTAGCTACACTGTTCAATTCTGAATATTATATTTTATTCTTGTGCGCTTAACACTATCGTTTTCTCAGAGTTTAGGCTCCTGTGTAATAGTAGCATAGGCTATTCAGGATCTCAAACATACCAACCCAACAATTACTAAAAACAGATTTTGCACGGGCATTGCACTAGTGTCGTATAACTTAACCAACAGTGTGGCATTGGCACAAACTCAACCCTTTAGGTTCACTTTGTGTGACAGTATAATAAGTAACTCTATTTGTACAATGAGAAGGAAATATTTTAATATATAGCCAGAATGTTCTCAAAAGAACATGAAATCTAATTTTTTTTTTTTTTAGAGTTAAGGAAACACGTTTTTGAGAACAAGGATCAAAACAGGCTAAAACAAAAACAAGGCTAAAGTGGAGGGATCTGATATGACCTTTGATCTGAGGGAGGGTTTCGGCCAGACTGTGTGGTTTAGTACATGGCCAAATGTTCAGAGGAGAGTTTATAAACGACTACTAAACCTATTCATTACTGTAACAAATACAATTCTGCTAATATACTCCACTCACACAAAGATTATGTGCCATATTCTCCCTTTCTACCTCTTGCTACGCTCTCTCAACATATCTCAAACACACTGATATGTCAGTTAATGAGCCAGCACCAGTACTCTGCCATCCAGTAGGCAGCGAGCCTTGGCAGCCGCAGGAGCTGTAAACTCCTCTGGCAGAAGTCTGCAGTGTGCAAACAGTTGCATTTATAGCTTAATAACAGATTAGATGTCTCCTTCAAGCCCCAGGAAAGAACTGCTTGTAAGAAGCCTTTGTGAATGACTGTTATTGTAGCTATGTGGTTTTCGTTCTGTCTAATGAAAGGAGAATGTTGGCCAGCGTTTTCATTATTGGATTGTTATGATGGCTGTTTCTGACATGTTCCTCTCTCCGTCACAGCTCTCTCCTTCGTCATGATCGGATTCAGCGGACGAGATCCTACAGGAGGCGGCAGCCAGCTGTGTGGCCAACATTCGACGCCTGGCACTGGCCAATGAGAAGGCTAAATATGGGTAAAAAGTGACCACAAGCAATACAGATATAATCTTCCTCCCAATCTCAACCGAAGAGGGCAACACATTTGTTTTTACCCCCCACTCAATGAGTATAAATGGATCAGCTGTGATGACCAATGTGTGTTTTGTTATATTTTACTTCAGCTCTGTAATATTAGGAAGCATTTAGCCAAAGCTAAAAATGACATTAATTAATTCTTTAGAGTCAACATAAACCCTTGTCTTAGCCTTTTCCCTCTATATTTACATTTACATTTATTCATTTAGCTGACGCTTTTATCCAAAGCGACTTACAATTGCTATATTTGTCAGAGGTCGCACGCCTCTGGAGCAACTAGGGGTTAAGTGTCTTGCTCAGGGACACATTGGTGTCTCACAGTGGATTCGAACCCGGGTCTCTCACACCAAATCCACTGTCTTATCCACTGCGCCATGCACCACCATCACCAAAGCATATATAAATGCTTTCTTCTATGTGTGTACACACCAAATGTTCCACAGTTTGCATTCTCTGAAATGGTTTAGAGCATGAATACAACACATTCACAAATGCAGCAGGTATTGATGTCTGAATAAAAGGCACATCTGGGTGATGTGACTTTTGTTTAAAAAGTTCATGCAACCCTGTAATTGAAAACTGCTTACTGATTAAAGCAGAAACACTCACCATATTTTCTTCTCTCTCTGATGGTCTCACATGCTCTTCACAATAGTTATGAAGACAGCATACACAACATTTAGAGAAAATAAAACCAAAATAACACATTTGCACACATGAATTGGTGATAGTTTCAAGCAGACAAAGACAGTCCCATTAATGTGAATTATATACTCATAAATTCAATCAGCGGTGACCTGAATGGGCACAATGTTTGGAGAACTTGGAACAGTGCAGTAGCAGGTCCCTTCTGAGTAAATATGATTTTGTGCATAATTGATGTGCAGCAGTTCCCTGATGAGATGGAGTATTTTGCATTATTATTTGTTATTGAAAAAATATGGTGATGGCTCCTCTCAATGTCCTCATTAATTTTGCCTGTTAAAAGTAGGAGCGTGTATGAGGAAAATGAGACCACCTCAAATGGTTACTGCACCAGCATGCCTTTTGCTCAGACAGCCCTATAAAATGTAATCCTTAAAAATAATCATGTTTTATATTCTCGGCATAAATCCAATGTCCAGTACTTTCAATACCAGATATAATGAATGCAAAACAACAAAAACAAGCAACGATACAATTACGCAAACTAGTGGAACAAGCAGTGGAAATTTGTCATATAACATTATATTTGACTCAAATGTCAATGTTGCACTGTAAAAAAGTTTTTACCTGATCTGAACCTGATTCTTAACTTTAGTTGGTTTAGCCTACTGTAGATAAGTTGATTTAACTACATTTATATTTTGTACTAAAATAAAAATCAAGTCACCTTTATTTATATAGTGTTGTGTGTACATACTGAGTGTTTCAAGCAGCTTTAAAGGAATTAAACAGAGAAATAATGATCAATGGTGTAAACAGAATCAAATTTTGCCATAAAGCTGCTGTAAAAAGACAATATAGTGACATTATTCAGCTTGAATCAGTTCAGTGTTGTTTCAGTTCAGTTTAATTTTAATAACTGTGCAAAGTTCATTATGAAATGAGGTCTATTCATCTATTAAGCAGCTCCAAAGAAAAGTTTTATTTCAGTACTGTGCAGTCACATCAATAATATTACTGATTATTAATATAGATATTTCAATAGTTCTGTTATTATAAATATGTGAAGATCATATCTCTTGATTATATATCTTTCATTACTTTTTCTATATATTATATTGTTTACCTTTTGCAGAGCATGCATGAAATTAAACAGCGGTCCTGCAAATATAAAATTCTAAAGATTAAACAAATGTTATATGTCAAATATATTAGTTTTTTTTTTAAGGTACAGAATGTTATTTGTCTATTGAGCAACAAAAAAAAGGTTTACAGGCACAAAAGTCTAGGCAGGGACGGGGAGATAATGAGGATCTATTAGCAAGTAGTCTTTATTCCATATACACACAAACAAAAAGATAATCCAAACAGGAAGCCGATGGTAATAACCCAAACATGAAGGAAACACAGCTTTACATTAACATTTAAAGACAATGACCAACAAACAAGGACTGTTATTTAGGGGTATAAATACACTGGGTAGCAATAGGCTAACAAGTAACAGGTGAGGGTGATTAGTCATCATTGTAACTAATAAGGGAAACTATGGAGACTAAGGCTGAATCCGAAATTGCCCCCTATACCCTCATTCACTATACTAATACTGTTCACTCGAAGGAGTGAATGAAAACGAGTGAGTGAAATCAGACAGCTGTTGAGTGTACATCAGTTATTGCGTTACATATGTGGGATAGAATGAGTGCACTCGATAACATTCACTATGGTTTGGGACACCACTACACACAGCTGTCGCCTCAAATAGTGCCCTATTTGAGGTTATAAGGGGCGATTTCGGATTCAGCCAAAGGCAAACAGGAACAAACCACAAGAAGAGAACATAGACACAGCAAGACAAAATAACTTTAAAAAAAGTCCTGAAACATATAACACAAGAGATTCATGACAGAACAAAGTTTCCAGATTCCAGACGCTCTAAAAATTCATTCAGCAAATTCATTAGTTAACTAGCGATGAAAAAATATCTCTTAAGCATTTATTAATCTCAGTTGATATTCATCTAAATATTTACGAATTATATAAAAAAATGTTAAAGGTTAATCTGAAACATGTATAGACCTGAGGTAACATGATCTAACAATAAACAGTTTACAACAAACTACAAAGTTTAATAAATACTGTATTATTGTTGGTTGATGTTAGTTAATTCATTATGCAAACTAATGGGACCTTATTGTCACTTACCCATATTTTTTTTGCATGGGGGAACAGGACAGCATCTTGTTAAAGCGGGACTAAAAAAATCATCCGTGCAGACAATCTACAAGTACAATAGAAGACGCCTTAAGTCATTGGCCACAACTGTTACATGACGTCAAAGTGAAATCAGACCCACATTTGTGGGGATAACCACCAAAACTAAAAAAAAATCATATTTGTGGTCTTTCAACAGTAAATGTCATTTAAAGACAAAGTAGGAGACAAATGGAACTGAAAATTTGAATTTTGGAATCAATATCGAAGCTTGATTGCAACTGATTTCCTGTGGCTCCAGCATTTGTCATATCTTGATTCTCCTGTGTTGAGTCTATCATGTATGGCTAAGTGCAGTTTACTTCAACAGACTATAAACTAAGAGACTCTAAATGAGAATCATTGTCTTCGGAGTATACGACTCTGATCACTAAAAATAAATAGGGCCCTTTTAAACCCAAGCAGTGCAGATGTTACAACCGCCACCCTTCTTTTTTTACTTCCCTCCTTCATGCGTCTCTGTCTCTCTGTTTCTCTCTCTGAGGTTAATGACTAGTAGGACATGCCTAACTAACGTCATTAAACAAATGTTGCGTGTTTGACTGAAGGACAGGAATTTATGGGATGGTGAGTTGAGGACAGAGGACATGTTTAAGTCATTGGGACGAGAATCAGTGCTCTAGCGTCTGTCTTCCTGCCCAGTCAGCTCAAAAGGGCAGAGCGCTCTTAACCGCATTGCCTAAGCATGTTCAAACTCCAGTTCACTTCTTATCCAGCCATACTTTTGTTTTTTAAAAATACTGATAGCTACCTGACATGTGAAGTTTATCCCATAGAGCGAGAGGGGAAAAACATGGGTCTCAAAGTATCCTGAAAGCGCTTTACTTGGATCTGTTATTTGATCAAGGAAATTATTCAAAGTTAATAAGAGGTTTTATCACCACATACACACACAATTACCAGTTGAGCCCTTAATATTTGGAAATCAGTAGGGAGGGAAATACGCTAGAAATGTTGCGGTCATGCTTCACCTAAACCTCCATCTCTGCCCTCACCAGAAATATGACCTCATCAAAACAACCAGGAACCTTTTCCTTATTAGATTTTGATTGAATTACATTGGAATACAGTCTCATTTGTATAAAATCATAATTCAGTGTGTTTACTTAAGGTCATGCTGGGATGGAGCGATGTAATGCAAGTGCTTGCGCATGTGCTATTTTTTGTGAAAATGAAACGCCTCTGTTTGAAGTGGAAGGTTCCCGCACAGCTCCCTATGCAGTGGGTTAGAATTCTTCATAAAGAAACTAATGACTAGTAAAATTTTCTTCCAAATATCAGAAGTGGCTTTGTTTTCTCTTCAAGAGGACAAGAAGGAGGCTGTGTTTTAATATAAAGCATCACGGCTGTGAAAATGAACTTGAAGTGCATGTTCACTTAGAACAAACCAAAGAATTGGCTTGCTTTTTGGAGAATTTAGTTGTTTTGTTTTACACACATACATGGACTAGTTCACACAGTTTGTTGCAACAAAGTGTTAAGTTTCTGTTCTTTTGTGGTCACAAACCCTTTAAATGTAATACGCTCTCAAAGGTTAAATATGTCTTGTAATGCCTTTGCATAACTAGATGGTTTTGGTTTGCTCACTCACTCTCTCCTTATTGCTCCAGTTCCCTCCCTCTGTCTCTTTTTCTCTTAAACGGTTTAATTGCCTCAAATGAATTCTGACATTCCCATCCATAAAGTGTAAATAACTAGCTGGCCTAACAATAAATAAACAGAAAAATGAGTGCACAAATACCACAGTGTCTGGGGTCGGCTTTCAGACCTGTCCCCTATAAACAGCTCAATGACTTTAATAAAGACTGCATTGGTACTGACAGGCCATGCTTATAACATACTTTATGGAGTACACAGATTTATTATAATAGGAAAAATAATACGATATCAACCAGGGCATAAGAATTATCAGAAAACTTTTAAGAATATGTGGTACTGTAATTGTATAATTGAAAGCAAAACAACTTAACCTTTAAGTAAAATCATCATTCAAGTGTTTTTATGATAAAGCTTTAAGAATTAGAACTAAAAAGTATGATTCTTTTTGTGTACTTGGTCAACATTAAAGGGATGCTCCACCCAAAAATGAAAATTCTGTCATCATTTAATCACCCTCAAGTTGTTGCAAACCTGTATGAGTTTGTTTCTTCTGCTAAACACAAAAGAAGATATTTTGAAGAACGATTGGAATTTGGCACCATTGACTTCCATAGTGTAATTTTTTTCTACTATGGAAGTCAATGGTGCCAATGTTCCAATCTTAAAATGGAGTATTGATTTAAAAACGATTTTATTGCTTCTGCTAAAGAAAATGGTCCGTTCGGTCTCTGAACTGCGTCCATGGCAACGCTCTGTTTTTCATGGCATGGGGTATTATACTTGACGGCGTACATTCTGTTATCAGAAAATAACAGACCACATTCTACATTAGAATTCAATATAATTCTGAATTTCTACATTAGAATTATTATAGAATAACAAGCTATAATAAGAAAACAAAGACGCTATCAACATCAGTATCTATGATGACACAGATGCACATAAATGCCCGACGACAGAGTAGGCGGCCTGTGGTGTGGGAACAGTTAGCCCCAATGTCATGAAAGTTCGTATTCTATAGCACGAATGTCAATTCTCGTGCAATTTATACACCAAAAATAGTTTTTGTGTGTATATGGTACGCGTTTTGAATATGCATATGATACGCACTTTTTGGCGTATAATAAGTACGAACTCCACCCCCCTTCCCCCTAAACCTGCCCGGGGGTTTTCAGTGCATAGCATATGCTCGCAAAAAAAAAAAAAAAAAAATTTAAAATGCCATGAGAAATGACAATCGTGGTATATAGATACGCACTTTCATGAGACTGTGTTGGAACGACAGTGCTCCGAACAGTTTTAGGAGATCGTGGTTCAGAGAAACCTCACAGAAACCCTTTGGTTGAAGCATTGTTTTTGCTTTGTCCACTTACATCTGTCTTTGTTGACACCCGTAATGTGTTTGTGCAAACAGAGCGTAAATTCTGGCCGGAAATGTACTCTTCATCTGTGATGTGTTGCAACCATAAAAGAACCAAAAAATGAATCGCAATTCATTATTTATTCGGGAAATAAAGTTTCCATCAGCTTTTATGCGCATAAGCCGTATATCAATCATGATAAAATCCGATGAGCCCGAACGCATTTCATCAAGTTGAATATTCATGAAATTCAATCGAATTTTACTGTTTCCATAAGGTATTTTTCTTTCCATATCCCTTTAATTCGGATAAAACCGTGTGGATGGAAACATAGCTATAGTTAACCACCAGATCCTCCTGTTAACCCTCATGACAAAAGAGAATCTCAAGAAACTGAACCGCACTTCAATGGTTCAAGTCTTACCTCTCATGTAGGTTCTTTCAGGTTGTCATGTCAGGGTGTCTACAACATCTAGCTACTGGGTTGCCCCAGGCCTAAATGCATGGACCACTTCTCTTCTTCATCTGCATGTCATCACTAGGATCTGTCATTCAGAAACATGTTTTTTTTCCTATCACTGCTATGCAGATGACACACAACCCTACCTCTCATTCCAGCCAGACAATTATTGCTGGATGAAGGACCACCACCTTCAATTCAACCTTGCAAAGACAGAAGTGCTTGTGGTCTCAGCCAAGCCAACACTTCATTACAACCATTCAGCTTGGTTTGTCAACCATAACTCCATCCTGAACAGCCAGTTGTGATTAATGATCAGTTAAATTTCAAAGACCACATTGCTAGAACTGCCCAGTACCTGCCGGTTTGCCTTATACAACATTAGAAAGATCAGGCCCTTTCTACAACTCCTTGTCTGGGCTCTTGTTCTATCCAGCATTTTTGCTCTCTTGGCAGGCCTTCCTGCATGCACTGTCAAACTCTCTGCAACTGATCCAGAAATGCTACAGCAAGAGTGGTTTTTAAGGAAGCCTAAAGAGAGCGCCATGCCACACCTCTCTTCATCAATGTGCATTGGTCCATTGGCTCTCATCAAATTCAAGGCACTGATGTTTGCCTACAGAACAACCATTGGCTCTGCTCTGCGCACCCTATCCCTAAACTCCACTACTTCAGACCTATGTTTCCTCCAGAAGCTTGCACTGTGCCTTGTGGTGCCATCCCAAACTTTAAAGGTGATTTCCTCAATGTTTCAATTTTTTTGCACCTTTCAGATTTCAGATTTTCAAGTTGTATCCAAATATTGTCCAATCCTAACAAACCAAATTAATGGAAAGCCTATTTCATTCAGCTTTCAGATGATGTATAAATCTCAATCTCAACCTGTGGTCCATGGTCACATATTGCTTCCCTATTGTGGATTCGACTTCTTATTGCTCTCCTCATTTGTTAGTCGCTTTGGATAAAAGCGTTTGCTAAATGATTGAATGTACATGTTTCTCGCATTAATCTGAGTACTACATGGTCCTCAACGGATCAATAAACCACAAATCAATCAAGTGTCTTGCACCAGTTTTCTTCAATAATAACTTGAAACAGCCTGTATTATAGATCTGAACTGCTACAAGAATGAAGGCCGCTATGTCTGGCAAAAATACATGGAGAACAAAAATAATTCTTTGAAACACAATAATTCTAATTCCAACATGACATCATGACTTTTGCGTAAACATACACGCCACTTTCAAGTCAAGTGGCGTGTTATGTATAAGCATTTTGAGCCATCCACGTGTATGTGTATGTCTAACGCCGTTAAATGTCCAAGTGATTCCGTGTATACACGCCATTAAATGTCCCAGCGAAACGAAGTAAAATATACGATCTACATCTGGGAGCGAATATTTTTTCCTAGTATGGTAGGGGAAGACTCATAAGTGGTATTAAAGGTGCACTAGACGACAATGCTGTCAAACAGCGACCCCTAGAGTAACTGATCGCAGCGGCAACGAGCGCTTTGGTCACTTGAATTCAAAAACAACACATTTCAGATCGCCTCTTATTTAACAAACGAAATAAATGAATCTACTATAGAGTTACCTGGAGTTTTATTTGTTTGTATTGATACATCCGTGCTGTGAGATGTTTCAATGGGGACATATCACACGCACATTATGGCTATATGCTCGCTGTCTGTCTCCTCGCTCGGTCAGTCTGCTTTTTCCTCTTTCTCTGTTCCTCCGACAATGCTTTCCTAGCTTTCTATATCTTATATGCCGGCTCCGCCATGCCGATAGTGTGACAAAATCCATCCTTCTCGACCTTGTTCCTGGATATGTGCAGTGTTGCCGGACTTGCCGCAAAGGAATATGTTACATCGCGAGAGCTGAAATCACGCGATACTTCCTGATGCTGAGGCCGCCGGCTCGCCGGCCTGAAACTGCAAGTGAGATTTTTCCGCTCACAGGCACCAGGGGGGTCCGAGACGCCCCCATTCAACCCGAAAATAAGTAATATAAGCATACCCGTGACTCTGAAGCTTTTTAGTTAAGGTAAAAAAGTTACTGAGATTACCTTTAACCCCAGTGACGGGCAGGTTTAGGGACGAGTTTGGGTAAATAATATATTTATACAGTAATGTAACATTAAGTCAATGGCGTTCATAAACTCTGAAAAGCGATTATGCAGTGTCTGATACTAGCATGCCAAAAATGGAAATACGAATTGGCGTGTCATACATACGCCATTTCATGAGATCAGTCTGCTAATTCAAATCTTTCATTCTCTTATTGCACAATTCAAAGTTTCTAATATGACAAATGATTGATTAAACAACTTCTTTACTATCTCCCAGCTTCTCTCTCCAATCGGTTGCACTTGTTACTCTCATCTTTCTCGAATCGCATTGCTCAACACACAGGTGAGGGGTACGATTTAGCACTCGTAAAAATCACCCAATAAAATAAAAAAGACCTAACTGTACATTTAATAGCGTTCATAAAGGGCATAAATACACACAAATTTTACATCAATGTATAGAGCTACTGGACTACCAAAAAACGAATTTGAAATAAACCCATTAAATGTTGAATTGTATTCTACTGGGTATCTTATATTATTATAGAAAAAAATGATGCCAATAAATGAGTCTGATATATGATAGCAACCAGCTATAAATGTATATACTATACCTACCTCACACACACACACACACACACACACATTAAGCACTAGGACATATAAGATCTAGAGCAGCACAGACCTTCTCCTTTCTGGGTTCTAAACCTACCTAGGAGGCTTGTGGCTTTGGACCAAGAATTATATTATCCTTGACTTTTCATCAGGATGTGTTCATCAAGCTCTCAGCACCCAACATGGGTGAGAGAAAGAGAGAGGAGGTCGAGACCGAGACGGAAAAAGACAGACAGAGGGAGTACAGCAGCAGGCCAACTGCTGATGATTATCAGATTTTTTCTGCTCATATAGTGTGTTCGAGACAGTGTAATGGGAGCTTTTTGCTTTGGATTTTTACACAGCAGGAGAAGGTGGTGGTAACTGATCGGACCAGATATATCAAACTGCTGCCAATCATCCTTATTTGCCACAATCTTTTATGGTTTTTACATATTTGATGTACTGCCGCTAGTTGCTCATAATGCTATCTGTAAATCACATAATGGCACCATGTCTAAATGCGCTCTATGTAATGTTATATCGAAAGTTCCTTTGTTCTCCTGAAATCTAAAAAACTCTGCTTTGTCAGCATGCACACAGGCTTCTTAATATGAGGTCACGAAGCGTCGAACCTCAATACACCAACCACACGAATAAGCAGCCACTTCAAAAAAGCAACAGTATTACCTCTAAAAACAATGCAACCTGAAAAGATAACAGCGTGCCAAAACACAGAGCCAGGCGACCCAGTAGATTACTGAAACAAAACACAACACGCATACTTCACAGGCATTGATGTACTTTTAGGAAACCGTCTTTAAAAGAAAAACACAGCTTGAGAAAGAAAGGAAAGGTGGGAAAAAATGAAACAACAGCTCAACACACAATTATTCTTCAAGACATTGTGTTTGCCAGCATGAAAGACACTAATGCCATTCAGGTAATGGCCTTAAGTATGTGTGGAAAAGCTGGTGAGCGTGTACATACTGTGACTTGTGCTAAGGTCATTTGAAAAACACTGATTGAATCACTTTTAACAATCTCTAATGGGTGTAATTGTTCAACAGTTTATATTTTCCACAAGGCCCAATAATTTTAACAAATCTTGTCTGTGGCTTTCTTTAAGTGGCCCCAACAGCGCAACTTTCAATGGCTGCTCAGCTCCTATTTAAGGCTTGTGGCTGGTGTGAAAATGTTGGTTTAAATGAGGGACAGACTGTATTAATGAAACCAGAAAAGGGATTTTGAGATTCTAATGAAAAGGTAATGTCAGGAAATTACAACTACGGCAAAAAAACTACCTGTGTTTACTTTAAGCCGGTTATATTACTCTCAAATCTGCCATGTTGAATTCGCCATTGGAAACATGCTGCATGCATGGCACTGACCACACGGTCACATGCTGAAAGCTTCAGCGGTGTGGAATTTTCTCCAAGTTTGTCATCAAACTTCTGTCTATTTCCTGTAAACCAAGTTTGGGTTAGCTCTTCATAAACACTTAATTGTTTTATGCAGATGCTGTTGCGGCAGCTCAGCAAATAAAACACAAGTATGTTGCTCCAGCAGAAAAGGAAATAAAATAGTAATGAAGAACACTTGCTTTGCTCATGGATTTCGAAATCGTCAGATTTTCGTTTTGCAAGCCAACCTACACAAGTAAATTCACACTAAATATTCAGTCCCACTTTAAATTACGTAGGCTTCTGCATCAATAATGATAATGAATAGTTTAGTACAATGAACTTATCTTTTTCCTGCTGTATTGCAAAACAGTTTTGCCTCCTTTGAGGTGAGGTATAAGAGTGGGTTAAGGTGTAAGCAGGGTCGTTGTAAAAATGTACATATTAAGTGCATTATATCAAATTAATCATTTAATTCCATTACACAGTACAATAACCCACTGAAAATGTACGTGTCAAGCTGTTTAGCAACAACATCCATTGGTAGAAACACTGTCCAAATAAACCAAGATCTTAAATAAGACACTTGGTCTGGCAGACACCCAAAGCACCAAGGCAGTTTACTGGTGAAGTGCACTTAAGGGTCATTACACTTTCAGCTAGGCTTCACAGAGCACATTATCTCCCTCTGACCACACCTTTAAGCAGTGGGCATCCCACAGAATGAAGTACACCACAAAGTGATGTGACTACCTGCCCAAGGGCATGTGGTTACCCTGGAGATGCCACTGTTAGAGTAAACCTGTGGGCACCCACATGTGGTAAGCCCTGATAGACTGTAAGAGAAAGGACATCATTACAGTGGCTGTTGTTAGTAGTCGGGCAGCACTGTCTTCAATTTCATTCACGAGGTGAGTGAGTCACCCTGCTGATGTCCGGGAGAGTTTGTTCATTAAATAGGTAAAAATACACCCAAATAAAAGGAACGCGCCAATTATACGGGGCGTAAGGAGCGCATATGTGCCTCCAAGTTTAGTCACTTCACCTCCAAACACTACCCTGGATAAACCCGAAAGACACAGTCAATGGCATTCAATGCTGACGTGTAAGTCGTGTAATTTGGGAAAATGAGAGGGTAACCCGAATCACATCGATGCTCGCGAGGGAACTCACGCGAGCAGCGTTTCCTCAGCACGCTAGGTCTCCTGATTAAGCATCGCACATGGCGTTGATATAATTAATTTGTTTGTATATTGGTTTATAGAGGTTCTTAAGCGAACTGGAATAGAATTAATTGTAGACCTCTGTAACCATGTTTGGGAAAGAATTAGGTTGTTCAATCAAGTGATTCCGCTCTCAAAATGTTAAGACAATAAAAATGAGGTCTCGAGGGATTTTCTGTCCTAGAGCGGTAAGCATTTTTGGTAAACGAAAGGAACCCAAACTTCCGCAAGTTCTTTCGTTATTACAGGGAGTAAACCAAATATATCATTAAACGATATCATGTGATTTTAGGTATATAATGTAGACATATGATATGAAATAGAAATTAGCTTACATCAATAGGCTAATATTTTAATTTAATTTTAAATATTTTATAAGTTTGCAAGCGTTCCAACTGTCTAGAAAACGCATTTTATTTAGTGGGGCAGAATGTAACAGGAGTAGCCTGTTTATGACATTAATTTGAAATTGTAGGCCTATAGCCTAGTTGGTTTCCAAACTGACTATGTAAATATTGTATCAGTAGGCTATATGCCTAATATGACAAACGAGTACAGGCAGAAACATCTCTCATATTTCACCTAAGCCTAATAAATTCGTGGTAGGCTATTGCTTCTGTCCTCTCCCCATTCTTACATATTTTCTCCACTTGACTACTTTGTATCCATTCATCTGTCTCATCTTCAAAATTGTGACTGTTTTGAACATCATACACTGAGGTGAAGCTGCTTCTGACGAACTGCATCCAATCACCAGCTCTGGCTGATATTAGTAACTCAATACTGCTGTCATGCAGTCGGGTGATGGACGCGTTCCAGACGTGAACCCACACAAGGGAATATACACTGTTGCACTGGCTGACTGTCTCCCGGTAGCCTCCCTGCAGGCCGGCGAAACCGGCATAAAACAATCCCTGTATGTTCGCCGTCTGAGCCGCCAGCTGGGAAACACGAGATGAGTCCTGTATTCATGTTCCCGGGCGCGCTTGAATAAAGCACAGAGGCGAAAGCGGTTCGTGTGGTTTGCGCACAGGATTCTAGAGCGGAGAACATGTGAGAGAGGAATGGGAAACTGGAAACTGGATTACACTTTACAGAAAGACGCAGAATAAGGGAACGTTAAGGTACGTTCATTCAGCCTACTGTTTTCAGTTATGACTTGTAAATGTTTTCACTGTCGCGTCACAGTCTTTATAACTATATGTGACAGGGATGATTCGTAAAGTTTGGTTTATTTCCATCGCTCTCAATGGATTGAAAGGACCACAAATGTTGACTTTTTTGTCCTATATCTTTTCCTTTCCATAGGAATGTAGCCTAAATAAATGTAAAAATGGATAAGTGCTGTTACAACGCTTTTATCACATCACTGGTAAAATACTATATCTACATGTAAAATGTACAGACACATTTTGTTATTCATGTCTATAAAATGCGCTAATACCGGTCAACGCAACATTGTATACATTCCAGTGTCAAACGCGCACCATTCATTTTAAATGTAGCCTAATGCAAGTTTGCATAACTGTACAGAAGTTTCTACAATTTCGTCAATATTCCTCACTCGAGCCTGTCTCAGACTCACGAGCTTAATGAGTTTTGCGTGGTTTGTTTTGGCTGAGGGGATATTTAGGCTATTTTAAATGAAATGTAATGTAGTCTTTACCTACCGAAAATTATGTTTACAAATGTATGTTTGGGTCAACCCAGTAATATAGTGTAGACAAGTGACCTTTTATTCTGTTTCACAGGATTTTGTCAAGGCGCGCGGCTCCGTTGAGTAGAACATTCCCACGGCGGCCAAGGATTTCAGCGGACTGACACAGGGAAAAGAAGGACTTATATACCAAAGATGAACACAATTGTGTTTAATAAGTTAAGTAGCCAAGTTTTATTCGAAGAGAAGGCGAATGAGGTGGAAAGAAGCAGTCGAAATTATTTAGAGGTGATAGATGGACAGCATCAGGACCTGCACTCCAGCAGCCCCGTCATCAAAGACAGCTCAGCCACCCGGCACAGGAGATCAGGGTATGTCAGAGACTTCAGTGTCGTTTGTAAAATGTACTGCAGGTTCATGAACATGCTTATACATAAACTTCCACGTACAATACTGCAATGGAATGATTTCAAAGATGCACTGCAAAATATTTGAATCATGTTTCAAGTAGCATCTTTCATTTATCTCGATTTTCTTAAAGAGATAATTAACTAAAAAATGAATATGGCATCCCCAATGGCATTCCAGACCTGTAAAGGGTTTCTTGCCCTGTTGAACACAATGAAGATATTTTGAAGAATGTTAGTGACCAGGCATTTGGAAGTATAGCCATTGACTTCTATAGGCTAGTATCTTTTGCCCATGGCTTTCCCGTCAACTGTCTGGTTACTAAAAATCTTCAAAATATCTTCTTTTGTGTTCAACAGAACAAAGAGACTCTTACAGATTTAGAACAACATGGGTGAATAAAATGATGTCAGATTTGTTAGTTTTGGGGTTTAATATCCCAGTAAGTCATTCGAAATAGTCCTTCTAATGTTTAGACTATCAACAGGTGTTCACATTACCACCCCTTCGAATTGACTTTTTTTTTCTTTTTTTTTTCCTTTGACGTTTTCAAAATTAGTAGTGTTTTTTTAGTAGTAGATAACTTGCTTTTCACATTATTTTTATAGCCAAATTATGGTAAGATATTTAACACATTAACACATAAATGAAAGCCTGTATGACTTATACAGGCTTTCATTTATGTGTTAATGTGTTAAATATCTTACCATAATTTGGCTATAAAAATAATCGAAAAGAGCATCGATTTCTCTGTCGAAAAAGAATATGTGGTCATTTTAACGCTGTCAATGCTTTTAACCGCGTGGCAGCACATAGAACCGTATTAAAGATAAACATCAAGTTGTTCAATTTTAAGGCCAGCGGCAGTGGCTCGTCCAACTGTTTGACTTTTCATAGACTTTTTTGTTTTCTTTCCATAGATTTTGCGCTCAGTTGTGGTTAGAGAGCATCTGGTTTGAATTCACAGCCTGTTCGCCGACTTCTTATCTAGGATACGTTGAGGTTTGAAAAAGAGAATAGCAGGAAATTAATATTCACAATTCATTTAAGTCGCTGTCGATGGTGCTGAATTAGCAGGGGCTTGTTGTTCGGGTACATGAGGTCATTCGTGTTCGGTAGCAAATGTAAAACACGTACGGGTCTGTTTCTAATAAATAAACATTTCCTTCAACTGTATGTGTGGTCCAGTCAATCACGAATATTTTTGTAGTGAGGGCGCAAGAAGAAACCATGTCATCTTTGCCCTCCGAACTCATCGCCTCACCGCCCTAAGCTGTTTACCTCAACCTGTTTTTTATTTGCGGACAACACAGTGCTTCATTATACGACTGCGATACACAGCAACACCGAAGCTAAATGTGATGTCTTGTGAAAAAAAAACTTGTGCAAACATCCTCCGCTGCGGGTGCGTCTGGCTCGCGCTTATTGAAGGTCCGTTTGCGCGAGTAAGCGGAGCCAATAGGATAACACTACAGCCGCTCTGCTCGCCTCAAGGGGAATATCACTGCTAATGAAAATTATTAATATAAACACAGAGGTGTGTGTCGCCGATATCGAGAACAGGGAAAAAAAACCTTCTTTAGGTTGTTAATACAGATCTGGGTTACAAGGAAAATATTTTCTGAACATGAACCTCTGGAGCGTTGGGGAAATATGTTAAATGTGCAGTCAGGTTTTTGGAAGATAACATGGTGATATAACAGCGCCATACTGACATCTACAGGTTTAAATAACCAGCTTCTGTTCACTCTTGAAAATAAAGGTTCCGATTAGAAGAAAAACACACTAACAGCCTGATGCCACAGGAGAACATTTTAAAGTTCCACAAAGAACATTAATCTCTGGTTCGAGGAAATGCCTATGAACCAGTTCTTGCAGGATCCATGTACCAGGACACCAACATCCTGATCTGAAGAACCTGTACTGTCATTAAAAAAAATCTCAACAGCAATATGGTTTTTAACTAAAACTCTCTTTATGCACAAAACTATTTAAAAAGATTGTGATTTTTAACGTGAATATAGAATAAAAGTAACTGTCAAGACTTTTATACATTTTGTTTCTACAAACCATCTAGCCTCTCATATAAAGATTTTTCTTTTTCAAACTACTGTATTGTCACTATCGGAGTACAGCACGTCATACTGTGGATGTTGGATTACATGCATCATCTTTGTGTTTTGCAGCCAGACTGTAAACTGAATCTGAGTGAAAATCATTCACTAGGAGAGTTAATTATAGCATGATACTCATTTCACTGCGGATGACCGTAAATTAGTCCCTCGTGTAAGACTATTAACCCTTACAAAAAAAAAAAATGCATATTTTCAATTTTACTGTTTGCATCTTCCATATATAACTATTTAAAAAGTTGTAAAACTTGTTGAGCTTTTCGGTCAGCTCACTGCATACTGGTATGTCACTTTTAGATATAGATGGTTGTAATTTCATATTGATCATCAAAGTAATAATAATACGCTAATACAAAAAAAAAGGTTTAATTTATTCAGTTAATTTTTGTTACTATTTTTATTAGGGCCAGGACTTTAACGCGTTAATTAAGATTAATTATTTACAGACTTTAACGCATTAATTAATTACACAAAAAATAACGCATTTTAATCGCACGTATTTTTCCACCGCGAACATTTCTCTCTGGATTAGTTTCGGCGGACTGATTATACTGGAGCACCAGCTAACGTTCATGACTTTTCACGCGTGGCGGGTAATCTCCCACTAGCCACTTTGGCGTGTTGAAAAATTGTAGTCTTGTCAAAAGACATCTGAACATAACAAACGAGGAGGGGGAAGGGGGATTCTCTCAACCACCACCAATGTGCAGCATCCACTTGGATGATGCTGACGGCAGCCATATTGCGCCAGAACGCTCACCACACACCAGCTTAGCCTACTGGTGGAGAGGAGACAAGTGTATATGGGGATGATCAGGTGGCCATGATGGACAAGGGGCAAATTTGGCCAGGATGCCGGGGTTACACCCTACTCTTTCGAAAGACATCCTGGGATTTTTGTGACCACAGAGAGTCAGGGGCCTTGGTTTACTAGAGTGCCAAGCTTGCAACGTCACTTGAGGCCAAACGCGCGAAGTGACCTAGCATTTAGCATTACGGTTCCCTCGCTCTAAAGCCTATGGGATTTTTGAATGGGTTTTTGCTAAATCGCCTGAAATAAAGTCTGTGGTGAACAGAGCCTCTAAATACTTTCACGTTTGCATCTATGACATAGAACACACAGTTATAACCTGCTTGTGGTTTTTTAAACTTTATTGTGTCTGATTGTGTTTTTTAAAATCTTTATATAGGCTTAAAATGTATACATTTTGGATTAACTGTAAAGATTATCTTGATAGACAAAACGTGTAAGAGTCACAACCCTTTGTTAAACACAGATCTTGTTCTTTGCGATTTTCCAGAAGTCTATGGGGAAAATGCATTGCTTTTGAACCGAGGGAACCCATGCGCCGCTAGCTTCCAGTTGTCCTACAAAGTGACGTCATCACTTCGGCACTCTATGTCTCATCCGAAGGACTGATCATCACACGCAACTGGTTCTGCGCGCACACACACACATCAACACAGCGTTCAGTCAGTTCGCGCAGTGCGTGGCCGATATAAAGAAAAAAAATAATAATCTTCATGATTAAGGTACACGGTGTAACTACTAGCAGGGCTCCCTTATGTCACGTCATATCACATTTGCTCATTGTGTTCTAATGCAGATAATTGTTCTACTCTGTATCATTTACTGCTGTAAAAAAAGATGCAGCACTTTTATTATATGCAATAAGAATCTATAGAATCTAAGAATAGACAACATGTTTTCAAAAAATGAAGCTTTACAACCTGAGCTAAGTGATAAAATTATTACATTTTAGTGCGTTTAAAGCCCCATTTAAAATGTGGCTAGTAAAAGTGCTGTGTGGCTAGTAATTTTGTAAAAACTAGCCACATTGGCTAGTGAGCAAAAAGTTAATGTCAAGCGCTGTATGAAGCGTCATTAAGAGCAGGGTTGTGTGCAAGCTATGCAACAAGGAATTCGCATATCACATTCGACCTTCAAGTTTCACCTCAACGCAAAACATATACAATTGCACTGGTTGTTGGACTGGTCTGTTGAACAAAAATAAACAATAATGTGTTGCTTAAGCTTATGTATTCAGTCATTATTCAATGGTATAGGCCTACTAAAAATCCATTTGAAAAAAACAAAATCTCACTGTTCTTAGTCCAAATATTTATGTCGATTAAAATGCGATTAATTTCAATTAAATTAATTACAAAGCCTCTAATAAATTAGATTAATTTTTTTCTTAATTCGAGTCCTGGCCCTGACTTTTATATTGCTTTATAGATTCATTTCCTGGCAATAAAACAGAAGTCAGTTATAACAAAAATACCATTCTTTCTGTGGAAAATATGTAAATCAATCCTATGGAATTTCTCCACATGAGTGCCCATTCTGAAGTCTTACATAATTGTCATGAGATTTATGTAGCCTTGTTTATTTTCCACAGGTCTCGTCAGAACCCAGGAAGGTACTCGGCATAAGCGGCAAGCTCTCCAGGACATGGCTCGGCCTTTAAAACAGTGGCTCTACAAACACCGGGACAATCCTTACCCCACTAAAACAGAGAAAATCCTTCTCGCGCTTGGCTCGCAAATGACACTTGTGCAGGTGAGTAAGTTCATTTTCCACAAGCTTTCCATAAGCGTGCTACCAAGAGCTACTGGTTCTTGACAGAAGGATTATTCAAATGACAGTTTTCTTTTTCCAATAAGACGAAGGTGCAGGTGTTCATTCCAAACGCAAGCAAATTCAGGTTTACTCTAGAAAAGATTTTCTTCTTTTTATTGTTTAGCCAATATATATTCAAATTTAGAGACGCATGACTTGTGTTTAACTCTTCACATATGCGTTTTCCAGTTTGTGTCGGTTTCTGTGTATATATCTGTCTCAGTCTGTGTCTCTGTATATACACATGAAGACATAAACATGTTCTCTAAATTTGTTAAGAATTGGCTCAGCCTGGAGATGCTATCCTGGATGACCCTAACATTTTTTTTTGATCTGGTTCTAATAATCATGAAAAGGAGCCATTTGTTTAAAAAAATGTGAGCAGACTGCACAGCAATATGGAAAAAAAGTGGCTGCACGTTCAGCACATGCATGTATTTCCATATATTGTAATCACTTCGAATGCGTGCTTGCATTCAGCGGGAAGGGAAGAGGAGGGCCCCGGCACCGGCCCGGCCGAGTCGTATGATACCTCAGATGCTTCCTCCAAAAACTACTGGCCTCCATTGACCTGTTTAAAAGGGAAATATGGCTGTTGGCCTTTGAGAACTTTATATAAAGCAGAGTTCAGGAAACTTAGGGCTCAAATACATTTTTTTAAGAAGAGCCCCTGCACAATGGCTCGTCATAAGTGGCTTAAGTGTATCGGGCATGAAAAGTTTTCCTAGTATAACATCTAATGGTCTCTGTGAAATGGAGAAGGCTGAGGCGAATGTTTTTATTGCAAAAAGACAGACGTCGGGCAGAGGAAAGGAGTATTATTAGGTGAGAGTGGCAGAAGCCAGAATAAGCACCCGGGTCTTCATCAATGTAACTTTAGTAATGTTATGTTCACGTGTATTCCTGATGATATTTGCATGTGGTATCAGCCTATTGGTTTTCATAGTGTCCCCAATAAACAATCTGGGTCTTTTAGACCAAAACACGTACTTCTATGTGTCAGATACTTATAGGCATGTAGAGGAGAGAAAAACTGAATCAATAAAAGGTTAAATTGTTTTTATTTAGTGGTCAAACTGGTTCATCAATACCATTTCAACACCCTCCCTTTTTCACAGGTGTCTAACTGCGTTTGCAAATGCTCGACGGCGGCTGAAGAACACAGTTAGGCAGCCTGATTTGAGTTGGGCCCTTAGGATCAAACTCTACAACAAATACGTCCAGGGCAACAGCAGAAAGACTGAGCGTCAGCAGTGATGACTCCTGCTCTGATGGTACGACACACAGGCTCTATCATGACACAATCACATAAAACAATAGCCTAAAGATTCTTACACTGTATTTATCAAGAGACAGAGGTGTCAATGTGATGCTCAAACCAAGGATATTTAATATTTTACAGTCCAAATATATAGATTAACAAGCCAAAAATGGCATAATATTTATTTGCATTTTAATTTTGTGGTCTTAACCACTTAAAGGGTTAGTTCACCTAAAAATGAAAATTAAGTCATTAATTACTCACCCCATGCTGTAACAACCCCAAAAGACCTTTCGTTCATCTTCAGAACATAAATGAAGATATTTTTGAATAAATTTGAGAGGTGGATCACTGCCACATAGGCTGCCTAAGGGATTGAAATGCGAAGGCCCAGAAAGTCATTGAAGAATATGTTTAAATATTCCATGTGACTACAGTGGCTCAACTATAAGTTTATCAAGCGACGAGAATACTTTTTGTGCGAAAAGTAACGACTTTATTCGACTATTCCTTTTCTTCCTCTGTAGGCCTGAGACGAGTTTCAAGAGATTTCCACAACGCATGCGTGAGAACTACGTTCTTTTCTACTACTTCTTGTTTAGTTCTCCCGCATGCGCTTGTGGAAGTTCTCCTGAACTCTCCGTCCTCAGGCCTACAAGGAAGAAAAGGAAGTCAAAATAAAGTCGTTATTTTTGTTGTTGTTTTTTTCTTTCACAAAAAGTAGTTCTCGTTTTTGAAGCCACTGAAGTCACATTGAATATTTAAACATTTTCTTTAATGACTTTCTGGGCCGTCAAGTTTCAAGCCCTTAGGCCGTTTGTCCACCAAAAGCGTTTCTTAGCCAGCTGAAAACGGCAGACACTACTGGAGACTCGTGCTTTGGGCGCTTGAGAGCGTTTTGGCAGCGCAGCGTTTTCTTGTTGAGACGTTTCGTTGCTATGATACAGAATATCCGCAGCTGGATAGTTGGTCGGTGTGGGCATTCAGTCCCGCCCCTCCTCCACTGTGATTGGGCGGCTGGGTAAAAAGTGACAGTGATGAGCGCTGCGTTTTATCCAGAGTTGAACATTTTTCAGCTCTCTGCGACTCAGTAAAAACGCTGAGCGCTTCAGCAGTCGAAAACACGCAGCTCATGGCGTTTAAAAAACATGGCGCTTCCATTGAAAACAATTGAAAACATACACCACGCCGCATGGAAAAACGCTTTGGTGGACACAAGGCCTTAGGGTGCCTATGTGGTAGTGATGCACTTCTCAGATTTAATATAAAATATCTTCATTTGTGTTCTGAAGATGAATGAAGGTCTTAACGGGGTTGGTACAGCATAGGGGTGAGTAATTAATGACATAATTTTCATTTTTGGATGAACTATCCCTTTAACCACAGGAAATTAGGAAGAATTGCACAAATACTGGAAAGTGACTTTGCATGGAATAGCCTTCCCCAACTTGCAGATAGGTTTTTACAGGAAGAAGAGTCAGTATTTTTTCACACAGTGTTAATGGCTTCAAACAGTTCATGAGTAGTTAAACCATCTCTCCCAGTTTGTTTGAGTTTAATGTGAGACCAAATATTCTAATATTGAAAATGCTGTTGATTTACTCAACCTCATGTTGTTCCAGGCCTGTGTGGTCTTCTGTTGAACAGAAAAGAAAATGTTTTAATATATTTCTTGTTTTGTTTTTTTTTGTCAATACAATGAAAGTCAATGGGGTCCAATGTTGTTTTTGACCCTACTGTCTTTCTTTGTATGGACAACATTCTTCAAACATTTTGAGTGAACTGTCTCTTTTTTCTGAATGTAAAGTTAAAAATTAGTCATTGAAATATGCATATTAATTGACCACTAATAAGAAAATTGGGGGAACAAGTCGTCACAAAGTTTTTTTGTGGTGGATATGTTGAATCATACATACAGTTCAACCAAAAATAAATATTTTTTTGGACCCCGATGTCTTTAATTGTATGGACAAAAACAATCAATTTCCTTCAAAATATCTCTCAAGTCAGGGGAGGGTGAGTAAATGATGTCATGATTTTTTTTTACTGTCCCTTTAAGAATGTGCATTTCTAGTCATACATGTACAACATGTGCTGCAGAGATATTGCAATAAAACCTGTGAATCACTGCTTGAGTATATACACAAACACAATGTCCAAGAAAAACTGCTCTTTAAAACAAACAAGCACAAACAAATGCACCTATCCTGGTGCTAAATTTGATTGGTATGAAGTGTTGTGGTATAAGATACTGCTTGGGGTTTCATTTAGCATGTAGCTGAAACAAACCAGACAGGATGCTTAAACGCAGATGTTTTATTACAGTCAGTGCAACACTCCAAACATTTTTATAGCATCGTATAGCAGCCGGGCCATAAATCAGGGTCGGGGTATGTTCGTGTGTTCATCCTCTGTGTTTAAGTGAACTGGACAGACGCGTAAGGCTTACAGACATGCACACTGTGATTAACACACCACAATGGGGCGTCAGGACTCAACCACAAACACTCACCCACAATCTTACACTTACATGCATAAACACAAAAACATCCTGAGCTTACTATCTAAAGTTCTCTGTTTTTCCTTCTCCTTTTTTTCTTTAATTCACATGCTGAGGCGTTACAACTGCAGGGATGTTGCTGGCTCTCTGAACAGACTGCATGTTTGTTGGCCGCATCGCTTAACATAAGCATCTGCACACAATCCAGTCATTCAGACATTCAAGTCAGAACGTTGTCATCATCCCCCTGTGCTTAACAGTGGCCTCCAAACACACACTGTACTTTGGTGCCTTGATTAGATGTTTTAGAGAAGGACACACACTCTGTGGTTAGAAGAGGAATGCCCAGTCTTTGCCTCTCACATCTGTCTCATCCTGACAAAAAACCTCCCGCTTTCTTACACTCTGAATAGCATACAGTTCGTGTTCAGCGGCCTGACTTAACCTTTGTCCTCTAATTCCTTCATCTTCTGGTCAAATATAAACTTGTCATAGAAATTATATGCTCAAATTAACCGGAAAATGATAGAGTTGAGGCTTGTGGAATTTTATCAATTATTAGCAGTTCCATCAGGTATGTCAGTAAATATTTTGATGCGCTGAAATCTTGTTGCTCAAAAATCCTTGGATGCAAACTTGGCTATTGAAATATTTCTAGAGGAAAATATGTCTTGCTGTACATATTTGAATTATCTTTTGGTCACAACACGCATTGAGAAAAAGCACAGAATTACCAACACATAATAAAACCCAAAAGATCAAAAGTAAAGAAATTAAGGAAGACGTTATAAAAAAACAAAAGTCCATTTTATATTTGACTTCTTATCTTCCAACATGTTTTCTGTGGGATTCACTCAAATATTGTGAACTGTCCCTCATATTAAATATAAAATGCTGTATCTGTAGACTTACATTTTTCTAATATCTGGAATTCTTTACTAAGCGAATATGTTAATATATATACAGAAGTTCCAATACATTGGTATTAAATTTATTTTCTAGAATTTATATTTCAAGTTTTGACTGCAAATGTCACGTCCATAACACTGAAATTGCCCAATTTTAATTGATCGTCCTCAACTAGTTTTGTGGTCTATGTATTTTCTAATGTTAACTTCAAATAATAGACTACTAATTTAAAGATGTAGTAGCATTGGATCTGTACGGTAAGGATAACTCTGGGAAGGGGTGTGTCGCGATTTTGCCTTCTCACACAACGCGACACTGGGTTTCGTGGATCTGAGTATCAGAACTTCAGTTTTTTATATCATGCATCGTTACACTGTAAAAATGAATATGCTTTATCTAATCAATAGAATTGTGGATTATTCCTTAAAAGTTAACCATTTAAAATGAGTAAAGTTTACACCAAAAAAATAACAAAAATACCTCACTAACAGACAGACGTCAAAGATTAAGAACTCTTTATTTTATATTGCCAACATTGAAGACACCTGATGTTAACAAGCAGAATCACTGAAGGAGAAAACCATCATTTTAAAACAAACCTAAAAACAAACACCATATGTTTTTTTGGTTGTTGTAAGTTTTACTCATTTTAAATGGTTAACTTTTTAAGGAATTCATTTGATTAATTATAAATCATAAATAAATTATATAAATTATAAATTTAATTAAAAATTATAAATTAATTTAATTAATAATATTGCTTGTAATCTGTTGCCAAATATTTTTTTATTAGATAAAGCATATTAATTTTTACAGTGTACAGCCCTTTTAAAATAGTTTAAAACATCTCCACTTAAAACGCTATTGGTCTCGATTATTTAAATAAGGTTAAAGGAATATGACTTGGCCTGAAAAAAAATGTCCATCAAAAGATATTTTTTTCACTTTAATCTTTTTAATTTGTTTTATACTAAATGATTTTTTCATCTGTTTTGTTTGGTTAGCTCTGGTTGATGTCGTATAGAAAAAATGTTGTGACAGTTGGTCAGTGTGGTATTATCCGGTTGCTCTTCTCGTTGACGATTGATGAAATTGGGGCCAATCAGGGCCCAATAAGATTTCAGATTTCTGTGGCCCCGCCTCTAGAACCGCCCTGGAACTGTGATTATACAAGCGCATCATGTAACATGGTACAAGTTGTTTACTATGCATATGAAATGTCTCAGTCGTTTAGAGGGAAAGTTTTGTTGCACAGACGTTTCATCAGGTCTGTCGTTCCCTTGTCTGAGCTCAGTAATTATGTGCTACACAGAAGATCTAAGCTTCAGACACACTCTTCACACATTTGAGTCAAGATCGAGCCTTGCAGTGAAATCCTAGCTCACTTAGGAGGCATTCACTCAGCGCAATCCAAACCCTGTATCCTAGGAAATATTGCGTTTGTGTGAACTCCAGTGTGTTTACCTTTGTTTCCTGCATTATGGAATGGTTGTCAAGGTAGTAAGTTTGCACTAAAACAATCTTTAAAAAATGTTGACTTTAGGATGTGGAGTGAGTGATGTGACTCTAATATGCTGAAAAAACTATTGTAATTTGGCCCGTGGACCTTCTCAAACGAGTAAATTAAAACCAAAAAGAATCCACACATAGTTTAAGATGAGATTGCTAATCCAAAGGAATTTGAGAGTTCAGAGATTATATAGATTTAACTTCAAGACTTACATGTTTTAAAGGGATTGTTCACCCAAAAATGAAAATTCCTCATTTACTCACCTTCAAATTCATACATGTTTGTAACAATTTGAGGGTGAGTAAAAGATAACAGAAGTTTAATTTTAGGGTAAACTATCCCTTTAAAGTGTCCTGAAAACCACAAGGACAAGTCAAGAGATAAATAAAAATGGTGGAACAGTGAATGATAAATGGTATTAACTTTTTTGTAATTGTTACATGAGGGGCAATGTCATCTGAGAGAAAACATTTTAGACCTTCCAACTGCTATTATATTACAATCAGCATCAATGCCCCTAATAGTTCGTTTTCTATAATCAAAAATAAAATCAAAGGCATGTCTCATAAATCATCCAGTAATAAAACATAATATCACTCATTTATGATCTTTAATGGATCTCTAATGGGACTACAGATGACTGTGCAAATAATATGAGATGAATGATAGGGTGTTTTTTAAAGAATGATCAACAGAACGGAAAGATCAACTGAACACACTCTTTCTATGGCTGAGATATGATATTGGAATATCAAAAGGGTTTTGATGAGAAAGATGATATTTTTTATTAGTTTTGTTACCAAAGAGAAGATCAATCACTTACAGTTGTTCTACCAAAGTTATTTATCTTTATGGTCACTTTGCTGAATATTTTTTTGTGTGTTTTCTTAATTATTTTTTTTATCTCACACCAACATTTTGAATGGTAAGTGCAGGTGCCATTTATTTCAAGCAATGGGATGTTTGCTCTTACATGTTTTGCACATTTTATGCACCTTTTAGTTTGTCACATGTATATTTGAAATATTCGTATTTTGCATACATTTATGTATTTTTCCTCTGAAAATTTAAATCTAAGAATAGATTTTTTTTATTTTTTGATTCTTCATCTCAAATTAGGCCATTGAAGGCTCAAAGATCCAACCCTTCTCTGTCTCACCCTCTGTTTAGCCGTAATCAGTCTCTCAGCGCCAAATTTGATCTTACACACTCACTTGCATTTGGGAGGCCTGTGTTTTCAAGGAGTGTAATCCAGTCAAGAGTTTTCAATGTGCAGGAGGGGTCATGCAGAAGAGAAGGGTGATTAAATGAAAATGTGACCTTGTCTCTTCCTGCCGAGAAGGTGTAAAGGGCAGGACATCAAAATATTAACGTTTTATAGTTCACCTCTCTTTTTTTGCCAATTGTCTTCCGCAATTTGTATTGACATATTTTCACGTATCCTTCATCACATCCAGATGTTGACCCAGCAGCACGGGCCCAGGTCGTGGAGTTCTCATAAGCCGATGTACCAGAGCGTCATCAAGAAGGAAGGCGGTGCCGTGGGGGCGGGTCTTCAAGCCGCTGCTGACGCATCATTGTCTGATGACTATGTGTCGCCGCCCAGAATACAAGAGTAGCCTGTTGCACCGTTACCTTAACGACTCACTCCGTTCACGTGATGGTGGCCAACGGCGTAATGGACGCTCGGAGGAGGAACCACTCAGGCTCTTTCAGCTCTAATGAGTGTGACGGAAGACCTGCTGTCCCCATCTTCTTCAGAGGCAGAAGCCAACTTTATCTACAGAACTGGTGAGCTGCTGCCTGTCTTACATTCTTTCCATCTCTCTGTGTGTGTTTGTCTCTTGCTCTTTGAGAGAAAAGAAGGGCATCTTGAAGCGGTTTCATCAGCCCAGTATCAGCTGTGTTTGAATCCATGTATGATTTGGGCTTCTTGTTCTGCAACAAGTGAGTCACACAGGGGTCATTTGTTTCTCTATCTCTCTACACACATATAAATCATTTCATTTAAACTTGACATCTGTAAATATGGTTTTAATAATATGAAAATACTAGTATGTTAAAAATATTGCAGTTCAATAGTTCAAAGAATTTGTGCTTTTGTATTAGGCTTTGTACTTTTGATGAAATATTTTAGGTCATGCAAGTTTAGATTTGAACTTGCAAAGAGAGTAGGACTGTACTGTAGAGTGAACTTAGCTCATACCGGTTTAAGTCTTCAGCCCATTCACTATCATTATACTTTAATCATTGTGACAGTTATTGTCTCTCCTCCATCTTTATTCTCTATTTTTTCAGTATTACACATATTCAACAGTTTTTTTCCTACTGCAAAGAAGTGAGAAGTCTCTGATCAAAACAGCGTTCATGAGGATAGCTTTAGGAGTAGGTTTAGGGGATAGATTATACAGTTTGTAAAGATTGTACAGTATAAAAATCTTTGTCTATAGTAAGTCTGTAGTGTGCTGTGTGTGTGTGTGTGTGTGTGTGTGTGTGTATAAACTATCTTAGAGTCTGCAGTGTCTGAAAGGTCAAACTATGACCTGAAGTATTTCATGTGGTCCTTGAATATCTCAAAAAAAAGTCATACCATAGGTCACTAAAGAAAGTGAAATTGTCTATTCAGTGGTTTCAGCTTTTAAATTCTATAAGACATTCTGAGGTTCTTAAAACAACTAATAAGAGTAGAAATGTATATTTTTTACATTTGATATTTTGATTAAGTGGGTGATGTGCAGTTTTTGGGGTCAGTAAGTGCATTAAATTGATCAAAAGTGACATAGTTTTAGAAGATTTCAATTTTTTTTTTTTTTTTTTTTTTTTTTGGGAAATTTATGTTCATTAAAAAATCCTGAAAAAAAAGATTAGGTTTCCACAGAAATATTAAGGGATACTTTTTTCAAACTTCTCCAGATTTAAACTGTTGAGTTTTATCGTTTTAAATCCATTCAGCCGATCTCTGGCTGGTACCACTTTTAGCATATATCGTTGAAGTGCACAAGGACATTAGCATTTCTCAAAATAAAAAGACCAAAGAGTTTCAATATTTTTCCTATTTAAAACTTGACTCTTCTGTAGTTACATCGTGCACTAAGACAGATCGGAAAATGTAAAGTTGCAATTTTCTAGGCTAGATACGGCTAGGAACTCATACTCTTATTCCTGCATAATAATCAAGAAACTTTACTGCCGTACACTGAGTGCAGCAGGCGTAATCACTACACAAACTTAGTCCCAGTCACGTTGGAAGCTGGGCACTATTTCAGGCACTGCGTCATATACATTACGCCTGCTTCACTCATGGTACGGCAGTAAAGTTTCTTGATTATTATGCAGGAATAAGAGTATAGTTCCTAGTATATCAGCCTAGAAAATCGCAACTTTACATTTTCTGTTGGTCTTAGTGCACGATGTAACTACAGAAGAGTCAAGTTTTAAATAGGAAATATTCGAAACCCTTTGGTCATTGTATTTTGAGAAATGCTAATGGTATTGTGCACTTCAATGATGTATGCTAAGCTATGCTAAAAGCGTACCGCCAGAACCGGAGATCGGCTGAATGGATTCAAAAACGGTAAAACTCAACAGTTTTTAAAATAAGTCTATTTCCAAAGAAAGTGGAGTATCCCTTTAAGCAGCACAGCTGTTTTCAACATTGATTATAAATAAGAAATGTAATGATGCTGAAAATTCAGCTTTGCAATCACAAAAATAAATTATATTTTAAAATATAGACTATATACACAAGTAAAGAGAAACCATTATTTTAAACCATGCTGCAGTTTCTGAGCAAATAAATGCAGCATTGGTGAGCATATGAGACTTTTTTTCCAGAACATTATACAATCTTACCTACCCCATATTTTTTATTGTAGTGTATTATTTAGTGAGCCTAAATAATAAATAAATTGCCATTTCGGTCAATTTCCTAAGTTGCAGCTGCTTGATAATGGCTTTATTCGCTTTCACTTAACCCAGGCTTTCTCGTTTAACAAAAAAAGGCAAGCTCCACCATAGTTTAGGACTCTCTAACTCGTCTGTTTGAGGTCAGCGTTGGTTTGGAGTATCACGGCAGGGAGCATCTGCAGTCTCACAGTCGGCTGTGTTTGCTCCCATGTGCTGTTTAAGTCCTCCAGGTGTTTGTGATGTTATCACAAATCTTTTGGACAATCCAAAATGACAAATATGCTTCAGGAGAGTTCTGGCTATTATTTAAGCCCTGTTCATCATCATCTGGAAGAATGTCAGCCCCTATTGATAATTCGTAGGAATTTATGTGAGATTCTGTGTCGGGACCAAAGTCTGTGAGCGCATGTATTCGCTCTCTTCTCCTCGAATAAGGAACCACAGGGTTTCTTCAGGTCAGAACACTGCATTTTTGTCCTGACAGGATTCATAACTGATAACATTGTTTGCTCCTCACTTCTTCGCTTACATATTATTGTTCACATCAAGCCTCTAGGATCTCGCCGTGCAGTCTTTGTTTTACTTTGTTTCTCATTTTATTTAGCCATTTCTTACTGACAAAACATGGTTTGCATTATCTCAGAGCTGAGGAACAAAATGCTGGAATTCTCTTTCAAAACCCGAAAAGCTGTTGCTAACTACCTTTTGGACCAGCGTTTAAACTCTCTGTGCGCTATGTGAAGTTGAGGTTGCTTGTGTTCAGACACCTGCTGAGAAAGACAATGAGAAAGAGCTTTAGTGTGTTTTGTTGTTTATTTAATCTTTAATCAGTTCTTTCCTAAACACAGTTATACTACTTTAATAGATATTTGTGAGGCTTTCATGGTAAATAGCATTTCCTGGCTAAGGACCCTGATGGCCTTTTTCTTCTGCATTCCAAAAAATCTTCATACAAACATTCCTCAAGTTTCAGATTAATATGGCATATGGTTGAATTTTTTTTAAACAGATGTCTGTCTGTCTGTCTCTACACCGTGTAAGCCAAGAAGCTAATGTTTTAGCCCAGACATCTTTTAACCGGTGGATTCTGAGATGCCACTTTGGTTTAATGTAGCTTAATGGAACCAATTGGATCTAAAAGGAGCTCTCTCCTCCTTTCTATCACTCCTCAGCTCACTTGAAGTTTCAGAGATCAGACGTGGCAAAGGAGCTGTTGGGCCAACTATGCCTCAAACCCTCTGATGGGAAACTAAAGAGGCCATTGTGTAAAGAAAAATACGAAATAAAGCGCAACAGGAACCCTGATGGGAGTTTCATTGAAAACAAGAAGCGAGAGAATTCCAGGGTGCATGCCAGGGATTTTATGTCAAATTGCACTTTAATGGGATATTTAATGGGAGGAATCTCACTCCGTGTTTTCCCTGTATGCGTGGTATTGGGTTTAGGGCCGTCCTGTATGATATTGATCAACATGCCGCACTCTCGGAGCAGATGGGAGCTCGCAGTAAAGTGAGAGCATGCAGGAAAATATTTCTCACAACGTTGTCTAGTGCTTTAGATGTATTTTCACATGTTGCATCGGGGCTGGTTGTGCAGGAATCTCATAAGCCACATAGAAAGAGCACCGTTTACTCTAGAGCGATGTTATTTGTCCTCATATTGCTTTCAACAGGGTCCTTGTGATCCAGTTATCGTAACTTATGTGTCAGTAAAGGGATTTAAGAATATATTATATGCTTCAGTGAACAAACGAATGAGATGAAAGTGATATATTTTAATATTTAAAGGTTTCTTGTGCACCAAATTTGGCATATTAAAATGATTTTCTGAAGGATCTTTGTGACACTAAAGCCTGGAGTAAGGCTGCTGAAAAATTCTGCTTTGCCATCACAGAAATAAATTACATTTTAAAATAGGAAGCATGTATTTTAAATAGTAATAATATTTCACAAAATTATGATTTTTACTTGATTTTTGCCCTGGTGAGCATAAGATCAAAAACATTCAAATATCTAAATACAACACACCATTCAAAATGTTGGGGTGAGGATATTAACGAAGGATTTCTTCTAAATTAGATGATTATAGTTGTGTTTGAGCAATTTAACTAAATATATATACTTCTATAAATATATAGCAGAACTGTTCCCGCCAATTGTTCCCCAAACCAGTAAAGAAAAGCAACATAAAAAAGTGATTGATTGATTTACAAGTCATGATCAGCTTCCATCACACTGCAGACAAGTATCTAGGGTTTTGTCCAGAATAACACAGTCTCATCCCAATTTGTCATATAACTGACGTCTTGGGACGTCTTTTGACCATTCGTCAATATACGCCTTTTAGGGCCCTCTTAAACGTCGGTAGATGACGATCCCGGGCCGTCATACAACTGATGCTTTACCTTTAACGTCAGTTAGCTGACGGGTTGGGTTTAGGGTTAGGTTTAGGTCTGGGGTAGAGTTAGGATCCCATAACGTCATCTACCGACGTTTAAGGGGGCCCTAAAAAGGCGTATATTGACGAATGGTCAAAAGACGTCCCAAGACGTCAGTTATATGACGAATTGGGATGAGACTGCGCTGTCCAGAATAAACTGCAGTGTGGAACAGTCCTTTTGCCATTTATTCAAAGCTGGCTATGGGAGACAACGCTATGGTGGTGATATGATACAGTTCAGTTTGTATATTGTTAAGCATTCTCCTCCAATGCCCAGAAATATAAAAAGGAGAAATTCTTTATATTTTTGTGATTTGTAATAAGAGTAAAAAAAAAAAGTCTGAAATTTTGCCAAAGCAAAAAGAACATTTATGGAATGGTTCTCTTTTTCCAATCAGTATTTTTGCTGTGCTTTAGTGTGTCAGCTGTGCGCTGTGGGAAGTATTTCTTCACAGAAACAAAAATGTCACCTGTGTTTTATGACATGAAAAGACCTTCTTTTTCAAGGTCAGTGGATATTAAATGGAGACAGGAGGCAGAAATGTGTTAATCAAAAACAGAGAGGCTTGACAAGGCCACTGGGGCTCATAGGTGCCAGTCACTTAGAAGAGTCCTGCAGACTCATTGGACTAAAGCCACCAAAAGAAAATACTTTAAAAGTCATTGTCCAAGAAAAGTACAATCATCAGAGCACATTTGAGGCCAGCCTCACTGCATTCAGAGGTACAGTAGGTGGCCAATTCCTCCAAGCCTAAACATGCAACCGAGTGGGAGCACGTAAATTCAGGCATTATTAATGTGCAGGGCCTGCTGTTCATCTGATGATTGACAGCCATGTGTGTGTACAGCTGGAAACACGCAGCACACTTTTATTGCTGTTTTTGCAGTTGTACTACACATCTAACCACATACTGTAGGCTACAGTTGAGAGTCTAAACATTGAGAGTCTGATGCCATTCAAAAGTTTGAAAGTCTCTCTTACTCTCAAAGCACGACAGGCTTTGGCTAACATATTTTAGCGTTGTTTGACAGAGACATACAGTGCTGGGGGAGGGATGTGTAATTTAGAGAAACAGCCTGGCATGGATATGTCATTTAAAGAGTACATGCTGAACTGCGGGATTTACGGTTGCTGACCACAGAGCAGCAGGACAATGACTGATCCAGCTTTACTGTGCACATCTTAAATGGCAGAAAACATATTTATTTCATCTCTAACTTCAATACTGTAATATTAGACTTAACGAGTTAAGATTTAGTTATTTTAGTAAATATATAACACATTCTCAGTACATACACAATGAATTCCATGTGTACCAAGATGTGAGCCAATCTGGGCAGACACTGTTGGTGTCTGGGATAACTTTCCCTTGGCCTTTTTTTTCTAATCCACATTAAAACTGTACATTGAAATATATTTTTGAATTTATAAGGTAAATTATATATTTTAGGGCCTGTAACTGGTCACTATTTCAAATAAAAATAAATTCATTAATATAAGACTCCAGCATCCCCACAAGGCCACAATCCTTACATAGGACAAGTAATATAATATAATATAAAATATAATGTAATATAATATAATAATATATTATAATATAATATAATAAACTGTTTTACATGTAATATGCAGAGGCAGAATAATAATAATGAGAAAATGTACTACTCTAATGTATATCGTACAATGCTAAGAGAACTAGCTTTTTGGAATAGTATTTTTATGGCTTCACATTTAATTAAAATATATATATATATATATATATATATATATATATATATATATATATATATATATATATATATATATATATATATATATATATATAAATTTTGATAAATAATCATTATGAATATTATAAACATGTTAAATATAAAAAACCTTTTAATGTTTTTATTAGTATTCTCAGTAGGTTTATAATATGAGTTTTGAAAAGCAAGTAAGCTTCCACTTTGTAGCATTAATAAATGTCTTATTTAGTTTGTATCCAGACACTGTTAGATACGTTTTAGATCCATCTTTTATATAATTGAGTTTTTGGAGCCATTTGTAAGTTAAATGATTAAGTTCAACACTTTCCCCACATACTGAATTCTTAGTCTCTCGGCACCGCTCTGTGTATAAACTGTTGCTGAAGCTCAAGAGCAATATATCGTGATGAATTGCAAATAGTCCAAGCCACACTTAAAATGTGTGTGTGTGAATTGTGATGACTGTACAGAAGAGAGGTGTAAACAGGCACACACTGCTCTGGCAGCTCTCATGTGAGAATAGATAGCAGACAGGAGGAAAGAAACAGTGAAAGATGGGGGACTATTAGATGAGTGTGGAGAAACTAATGGCTATAAAATAAAAGACTCGGAGCATCAGAAAGAGTACAGCAGGGCCTGTGTGTTTTTCTCATCTTGGAAAGTAAAGTTTTGTGTGAAGGGGAAAACAAAAAGAGGCAGTTTCACACGAATAGATGAAAATAGAAATGGGAGAATCAAAGAGCACACGATAAAGAAAGAGAATGTGCGTGTGAGCAAACCTTTGAAGTTGAAGGAACATCATAGCAATTCATTTCACTATGTATTTTTTTGGATCAAGTCTGCAATCATTATTTACTTCAGAAAACACTTTCAAACATTGTTATGTTACACTCACTGTTTTTTCCCTGAGGTTGCGGTCGAAAGCAATTCTGTTGTCATCTCTGGGCAGAATGAACTTGCAAAGAAACATGTAATTCAAGATTTAAAACAAGATTTTCCATTCGGCAAAATCATTTGCAATGATTCAAAAGTTGCTTGCTTTAATTGTTTTTTTCCATTTTGGAATGACACTAAAGCAAAGCTGAATTTTATTGGAGCTAAAAAAGGTTTGTGATGCATTCTAGATGGAGCCTTATCTACTTCTGATAACACTTTAGGCAAATGCTTTCAGCATGAGCCCGTCTCTCTATCCCTCTCTTCGTCTCTCTGTCTCCTCTTCCTGAAATACGTCAGGGATGCAGATACCGTCTGTAATACCTCAGTGCAGTGCTATGTTCTCTTCGCTGGCGTGTTTGAAGTCTGTTTGCGCGACTTTTATAGGGACTGATAGGGTGAGAGATCGGAATCAATCGTCCTGCCATTAGCAAACAGCGGATCCACACGTCCGTGTTCCAGAACAGGAAGCCAGAGGTTGACCTCTTGTTAATGGTGAGAGACTTCAATTCCTCTGAGAAATGATGAAATATACCTGCCAACAAAAGTCTTTTCTAGAGCGTTTTCTTGATCATGTACAGACCAGTGTCAGAAATTAACTATTGTTAAGGGATTGTTCCCCAAAAGAACTGTGTGTGTGTGTGTGTGTGTGTATATATATATATATATATATATATATAAAATCAAACAGTTTTGTTTACCATTGACTTCATTGTATGGACAAAGACATTTCTAAAAATCTTCTTTTATGTTCCAAGAAGAAAGAATGTCATACCAGTTTGGAACGACCTGAGGGTGACGATGACAGAACAATGACAGAATAAAAATTTTTGGTTAACATATTCCCTTTAAGACCTAAATGTTTGCCCCTTGGAATTGATTTTTAAGGTGTAACGCCATCCATTTATGTTAAATTCTACAATTAAATTAACTGTAGTATTTAACATAAATGAAGTGAGCGTAGTGCAACTGTCCACATTAAAAAATAGATTAATTGAATTAATCTATTTTTTTTTAATGTGGACAGTTGCACCTATGCATTATGAAATCAATTCAACATGAAAATATAAAAGTAGGCATAAAACAAATGTACAAGATATAATTACACAAACACTGAATTAAATAACTGTATCAAGACAAACTCTATCTACTGTCTCCTGTCTGAGTTGTAGACGTGTTTTTCAATGTTGATATAATGTGTTAATTATTTTTTATGAAAAACACCCCAACATACACTACCGGTCAAAAGTTTAGGGTCGGTAGATTTTTTATGTTTTTAAAAGAAGTCTCTTCTGCAATTTTTTAATAAAAAACACAGTAAAATTGTGAAATATTATGACAATTTAAAATGACTTTTTTATGTTAATATATATTAAAATGTAATTCTATTCCTCTGAAAAAAAGCAGAATTTTCAGCATCATTACTCCAGTCTTCAGTGTCACATGATCCTTCACAAATCACTCTAATATGATGATTTTATGCTCCAAAAACATGTATTTTCAGAGGAATAAATTACATTTTATATATATATATATATATTAACATAAAAAAAGTATTTTTAAATTGTCATAATATTTCACAATATTACTGTGTTTTTTGTGTCTTTTTTATCAGAAAAATTGCAGCCTTGGTGAGCAGAAGAGACTTCTTTTAAAAACATAAAAAATCTTCAACGTAGGTACATATGCAACAGCATATTTGTTTAGACTTGAATATAAAAAAATAATCAGACAGCTGCAGTGTCTGTAGCCTATTTTTGGTCTGGTTTTCAAGTGAGCACCTAGAGATGTTTGGTACTCAAACTGTAGCCAGCACACTTATCCTACAAGCTGTAGCACATCAATTTCACCATCTCCTCACTTTCCTCTTTTCTGTCTAACATGATGATGATTTTTTTTTTTTGCATTAATGGCACAGACAACAGATGGACTTTTAGGCTGCTGTCACTTTAAGACCTGATGCACTGACCAAATATTCTAAACACACTTGTTTTTTTATTTCTCAACTGTTCACTTATTGACATTAACTAGATAATACTTGCTAAGAAGGGTATTTTGACAATTTTGTGTGTATGAAATGGTGTTTGTATGAAATTCAATTATTTACATTTTTGGCACACTATCAACACGCATAATCGCTTTTCAGCGTGTTTATGAACGCCGTTGACGTACTGTATATATAAATATATGACCTACCCCAACCCCGTCCCTTAAACCTGCCGTCACTGGGGTTAATAGCATTTATGAGTCTTCCCCTACCATCCTAGGAAAAAAAAAATATATCGCTCCCCAGATGTAGATCTGCATTTTACTTCGTTTCGCTCGGACATTTAATGGCGTGTACATACCAGTGGTGGGCCGTGCATTTCACACCTAGGCCTTCTGTTCAGTCCAACCTGAATTAATAACTTTTAATAGTGTATCAGCGCAAAGCCTCTCTATAATTGCTGTTTTTATTTTGCAGCAGCAGTTATTGGATTAATGCGGTGAGTTTGGGAAAGGACCGGTAGAGAGAAACGAGCGTGTGAGTTCGGCTGGTGCGTTAGTACCATGGTTTTTGCATTCCGATTCCGATTATAAGTTCAGAAACGGAGCCTCCCTTATCTTGTCGTTCAAGGGCTACAATAGTCCCTTTTTAGACGTTACAATAGTATTAATGTTTGAAAAGTTTCGACTTTAAATTTATAAGAAAAATTAAGAAGAAAATCATATTCACCACGGGGAAAAAGCATTAACTCACCAAAACCACAGATTATTCTTTACACAAAATCCATCCTTATTTCTTTCCTCAAGAAGACCTCAATTAGCTACTGTTGTACAGGTTCTAACTGCGTTTCAGTTCTAACAATGTCGTGTCTGTCTCGTCATATTTCTAGCATAAGTTTTTATTCGCTGTCGACAGAAGCACACAGTCACCGCAAAACATGACGATGTGTACAGCTTCCCCATGCTCTCGTTTTGAATGAAATCATCAAGATTAGTGGGACTTTTGCCTTCAAAATCATTCGTTTAATAACATTTACGTGTTAAGTTAAGTTGAACATTTAAGTTGACATTTGTCAACTTACATTTACGTTAGTCAGTTCTGTTTTTACCCGGAGAGATCGAATAGAGTTCCGTTATTCTGCGTTTAGCTCAGGCTGAATAAGGGATTTATTTCTGCTGGAGGTCGAGCAGGGAAAGAAACATTAATTTTTGGGATGAAAAACGATTACATCTACAGGAATATATATTTGGTTTACGCAGTTCTCTACAGATGCGGATACTACCACTAAAAGTACGCGGTCTGTACGCGCATCCGATCAAAGAACGAGAAAATAATACGTTATTATATGCCAGCTAGATGGCCCCGCTGCAGTCAAAGCGATATCTGATTGGCTGATTAAATCTGATGGATTATCTGATTGGTTAAAGAATTGCCATTCATTTATACTACAGGCGCCCACATTGTCGATTCTGAAGGCCTCCAGGCAGATTTATTTACCCGGCAACGCATGATGGCTGAAATATGATTGGATATAAGCTCTAACATAAATACATACTACTGAAAGCAGCGCAACCAAGAGAAAAGCTATGAAATTAAGATAACTATTTGGAATAATTTAATGCTAATTCATGGAAAAAATATATTAAAGTGTAAGTCAGTGATTCTGATGGTGTTTAGGCCAGCAGAGAAGGCCTTGCTGGCCCTGACGGCCCACCACTGGTGCATACACTCGGAATCATCTCGGACATTTAACGGCGTAGACATACACGCATATATGCGGATAGCTCAAAATGCGTATAGATAACATGCTACTTGACTTCAAAGTGGCGTGTAGCAAATCATTAAATATAATGTTACATAACACAATACAACAAGATAAGTTGACTATACGGGATATTTTTGACCCTACATTTGAAACATTTGTTAATTTCTGTTGCATTTGTGCTTATTTAATTTTTGACCCGGCACAGACTGTTCTGTTATTTGGCTGGTAGAGTTCTTGTGGTGGTGATTTGTGTTTATTCTGACTGGTAAATACAAAATGAGGGCAAGATTTAAAACATTTCACACACCGATGCTAAAGCAGCAAGTGCCTTTGGTGGCAGCTGCTTTATTTTGACCGTGATCATGCTGTTATTGTTTGTCATCTGCTGTGCAGAAGAAATCCTAAAAGTCTTAGGATGAGCTTTAACGGTTTATGATTGGCCGTGTCCATGATTCTGAAATATGCTTTCTGTCTGTCTCCCTCTCACCCTGTTTACCCCCATACAGTATTGCCACTGTTTGGTTGTTCTCTCTGCCCACCAGTCAAATTCACAGCCCAGAAAATGTCAGCACCCTCAACTCAGTTTGATCCATCACAGATTAATGTGCTGTGATTCAAAGGCTCAGAGAAAGGGAAGTCCAACAGTGTCCAGACGGTTGTGTTTTTCACCAGGGAGAGTTTTTAAATATTACGAGAACATGTCATGTGCAAAGAATCACTATCATTCTTCACTCTTCTGTTGGGCCTCATGGCTCTTCAAACCCAGAAATCATGGATATTTATAGTGCAGCGATTACTGATAAACGTGAATGGAATGGAGAGAATGGAAGAATAGAGTCAGTAATGGGGCTGCTGCTTAAAGACGGTCATTACAGAGAAAGAAACCTCAACCAAAAGTATGATCTGGGAAGGCAATGGGAAAACAAGAACCAAGACATTAGACTTAAAAAAAAATACTGAACGTCAGAGTCGAGTTGAAGAGAGAAACAGAACAGAAATGATGATCACAGGAAACAGTCAGAAAAATGGAAGCAAACCAAAAGACAAACTCAGACTGTTTGAGATGGATTTATCTATAGAGGGACCAGAGGAGACACGCTCAAAAGAGAGAGCGAGACAGAGGGATGGCATGGAGGTTGATTATTGCCATCCCGGACAGCTAGTGAGGGAAGAGCTGGCACAGCTGAGACGACACACGCCAGCTTCATCTTAACATCATTCACAGGCCTTCTATGACATTATTAAAGAACAACGTTCATTTTTCTCAAGCACACATTGGCCGTTGTAAAAACGAGACACCGAGAACTTATGATGTCTGTCTGCTTTGGGCAGAACCAATTTTCCTCTCCTTTATTTTAAAGGCTGTGAAAGATGTGACTGCTATTATAAATCGGTAAAAACAGGCAGGGATTATGGTCATGGGTTTGGGGAAAACGGCAAACTTTTCGGATTTCTCCAGGAAGAAATGTGACAAGTTCAAATTCATCGACAGCCATTTTCTAATGTTCACTAATTTTAGCAAGTTATCTTATTGAATTCATGACCGCCGTTCTTTGTTCTACAAGTGTCTCAATGGCTGTAAAGCAGTACGTGCCACATTCAGTCACCAGAGTGACATTGATGTATTTTCCATTCTCGTCTGCATGGCTCCGAAGCCAAAAAGCTATGACATCTTGCCCAGATTCCATTTGTCACTATTCTTCATGCTGCTGATAGATGGACGATCAAAAGAACAAATGAATGGATGGAGGTATAATTCCAGCCCAAGTCTGCTTTGACATGCCAACCATGATGCCATTCTGTCTCAGTTGTGATCGCCCATCGAGAGTTTGCACAGACCATTCTGCAACAGTTTACACAATCGTCCACGCCGCCAATGTCCATTCAACCATCCCTTTAGAGTTGTCATACCATATTCTACTGTATATATGAATGATTTAAAAGCTACCCTTGATTTCAAGTTTTATTCTTCTGGCAAATCTTTGCAATCCAGGGACAGAAAAATCAATGTGTTCTTTGTGTTAGACAATGAGAAGGCCACATTTATGACTTTCTTTCCTCTATGCAACACAAAAGTAGACATTTTAAAGAAAAGGGGTCTGATTTGGTTTGGGACCTCAATGACTTTCATTATATGGATAAAAACAAAACTTCTTTTTTGTTCCATACAGGAAAGTAATTCAAACAAGGTTTAAAATGACATGAGGATGAGTAAATAAATATCTAGTTCAGTCATGAAACTCTAGAGTACAGGCTGATACATCCTTACATGCAATCAGCAAGCAATCACATCTTTATACATAATATAGCCCAGGTCAATTTGCTCTGCTGATCCTGTAGTCAATGAGCTGACTTGCTCAACACTTAAATCATCTGGTTCAGTGTAAGCTGACCCTGCAGGATGTTTTCAGAGAAACCCTCCACTTCCCCCAACTTCACCTGTCTAGATTTAAACAGGATTTATGTATGCCTAATCCCTATTCATGCAGCATCAGAATATCTTACATCCTCATGGCAGTGTGTCTATTGGCAGACACAATCTATTGGCAGTAGCAAGCCCATACAGTACATGCTCTAACAATCCTAAATGCATTAATATTGTCATATTCATCAACATTTTAAACTATTCAGAGAGTTGTCATAGTTCACCCCCCCCCCCCCCCAAAAAAAAAAAAAAAAAATTCTACTCAACTATCACTTTTAGCATTTTTATATTTTTTGTTCATCAGTGTGAAATATTGTGTACTATGTGTGTGTGCGTGTGTGTGTGTGTGTGTTTATTTGTCTGAATAATTGAAAGCAACTGTTGGTTTGTGCAGCAGTGAGTAGTGAATAAAGACATCTGTGGCAGATATTTGCTCGTCTGATCTATCTGTACCTGGCAGAGATATAAAAGTCTTCTTTGTAGCACTTCTTTCTTTCTCTCGTCCTGTTCCCTGTGGTGATGGTAAGTGAACTGGGGATTTCAACCCATCGGGCTTCTTTAGCAGCAGTTTTTTTCATATCATACAAGTCGCCTAGACTCATTTATGCCCGATTTGCAAATCGTTGAGCTTGCCATTGTTTTTTTTCGCTTTAATCCAGCGAAAACGCTCGCAGACGCCTCGCAGACGCGTCGCCGAAGCCCAGAAAATATCTAGCCTGCTAGATATCCAGAGCCGTCGCGTGACTCAATCTCAGTGATGTCATGAGTACAGCCAATCATAGCAACGCATGGGGTTGAAGACAGCAGGTAAATCTTAGTTTTTATTTATTTTTTGGCATTTTTTTCTCAGAGCAGAAGATCGTCGTGCAAACAGTGTGCAGCACTAGTTTCTGTCTGACGTCCATTCACAAGGTGTGTTCTCTTCTTCGCTGGGTAAAGCCGCACGTGCTGTTTCGCGTCATTTCTGGTTCGTTTTATTGCGTGGTTTTTCGTGACAAAACGTGGTTTGTAGACAAGATAGAATCGTTGGGTGACAGAGTTGTTGTCAACTCGTTATTTATTTGATTATTTTCAGGATTTAGTTTGTACCATAGTACTGAAACAGCTTGGTCTTATCATCCGATCGTGGGTGTACTCTATGTAGTGCGTTACCTCCTGTTGTGGATCAATCACGTTGTGTTGTGTGGTGTGAACAGCTAACAACTTGAACACTCCTGATTTCACTGAGAGCAAGTCATGTAGTGTGAAACGCACAGTTCAGCCCAACGTTTTAAAATCATGTAGTGTAAACAAGGCTTAACAGAGCAGACTGACTCTCATGAAGTAGCGTGTGTTTGACACGCGCAATCCGTGTTTCCATTTTTGGCGTGCGATCAACATGCATAATCACTTTTCAGCGTGTTTATGAACCCTGTTGACTTAACGTTATTACTGTATATATAAATATATGACCTACCTCAACCCCGTCCCTAAACCTACCCGTCACTGGGGTTAATAGCATTTACTGAGTCTCCCTCACCATCCTAGGAAAAATATCGCTCTCCAGATACTCTTGCTTCGTTTCGCTCGGACATTTGATGGCGTGGTACAGACACGCAAATCAATCGGCTACGTTATGCGTAGAGCATACACGCGCAGAGCTCAAAATGCGTGAGCTTACTCTGACTCTGAAGTGGCGTGTATGTTTACGCAAAAGTCATGATGTCATGTTGAACAGAGCCATGTCAAAATTTTGTTCAGTAGCAAACGCTGCAAGAAAGGATAATTAAAAAAATTAAATAATAATAAAATAAAAAACCTACCATTGCCATTGTTTTTAAAAAATCTGAGTTTTAGATGTTTTAGGCAGCAGCTTTTGGAAACTGCAATAGGTTCTCATCTAATATAAGTGTCTTCCTGTGGGAGAAAGAGTGGAGTCACAGTCTTCTTTCTAAAGAAGGTCGCTTGATGCTGCATGCAGACAAGCTAGCAGGCCCGGATCTACGGTGCTAAGCACCCTCGAACGCAAGCAATATCACCCTCAGTTGATACTGTAATACTATATTGGTGAAACAGATTTGTCAAATGCTCTAGTCTAGTGCATATTGGTGTTTGCTCCCTGGAGAACGTCAAATATATCCATTTTCAAAGTGTTTTTGCAGCGGTGGTGAGCAATGTAGCAAATCACTGGTTGGCAATTGTGTTTAAGAGGTCAACACAACTCTGACTTTGTATTGCGCAGGCTTGCGAAACCTCTAATTAATAAGCCAACTTTTAACGGATTATATTTGTAATGATTATAACGGAACTTTGTGAGATCAAAATGAACTGACAGTGTTTGGTGATTGTAAAGAGAGAGATCATGGCTTGCTTTCGAGACTATAATCTATAATGCATTGAATAAAACTATTGTTTTTCATGCTGCTAGAACACCAACGACAAATTTCATTCGGTAAAGTTTCGGAAGTGATATCTACATATAAATGATGTAAAGGTAGACTAAAAGATTAATAGGAAAACATTTGTAGCAAAATATTTTTTACTACTATTCCAATTGTTAGTAAAAGTGATGCCTTGTAAATAATCTGAAATGTACCACTGTACACGTTCTCAGCTATGGTGGAGCAGTTGCTTAGCCTACATCTGCACTCTAGAGCACCTTTGGTAATTCAGAAGTGATTTGATTCTGGAACCAAAATCAAAACGAAAGCCAGGTTGTAGTTATACTGGTCTTGGTGGAGCTGATACACACACTGCTGCTGCATAAGAAGTAGTATGGACTTGCTATACTGGTGGAGCTGGGGGAAGTGGAGGGTTTCAGAGGAACTCTGATAACGTGCTGCATGATCAGCTTACTGTAAACACTGAACCAGACTATTTAAATGTTCAGCAAGCAATTGTTTTTTCAAGAAGTTTTTATCAAGTATTTATTTACCTATTGTAACATTTATTTGAGTAATCGGCTTCTGAACAAGAAAAATATAGGGCGGATTTAATATTGTCCAACGGGATTGGGCCAATGGGAAACATTCATCATATAAGATCATAGCATAGTGTATTTCTACTATAATATAATTGCCATTTTTCATTCTCCCATTTCTTTTCTTCTACTAATTTTATTTTTTTATATTCTAGTGGCTTCACATCTTTTTCTCCCTCTCATTTATTTCCTCTATTCCTGACCATCAGGAGATTCATGTCATTTAGAAGATTAGATACCATTACCAGCCATGATTTAGGAGTGAGGAATGAGAGAAGGTTGTTTAGTTGTTCTTTAGTTGTTAGGCTAGTGGTCGTCAGTAGAAACCAATGGTACAACTGCCAAAAGAGTAAACTGAGCTACTGTCACTGTGGTAATAATGTCAGACAAAAACAGCAGCTCTATCACATTACCTGAATAATGTCCAAATCAAATTCATATTTAGTCCTGCAACTGGTATTTTTAGGAAACCAAACCTGAATTTTCACAGTAGCAGTTTCTATGCAGTCTGTATGGTTTGTATATATCATTACGGCATCTGATAAATGAACTTGTCCAAGACAGAAGAGACAGTTACGAGACTGAGGAAAGAGCAAACTTGGAAGAGCTGAATACTGGGGAAAACAGCGTAATAATTTCAAGGTTTAATGGCATGTATAGCTATGGACTGAATACCTGCGTTTGACAATAAACAGATCTAGATTCTGTTGTATGTATCAAGTGCAGCAAATCAAAAATCTTCAGAGAAAAAGAGCTTATCTAGAACAGATACCAGACAACCACAACAACCATATACTGTACAGAAAGATACAGAAAGAGAAAACTGATACAAGGACAACATGTCGTCCCCTTGGAATTATAAGGTTCTATCTGCGTTCTGAGCAGTTTTGAGATATTGAGCTTCAAAGTTTTTGCATTACATATAGGAAAATTTATATGGGGAACAGTTTCATTCAAACATGAAAATAACAGGGACCCTAAATGTATTCTAAACATACAATATCAAAATCCTCTCAAATTTGTAAATGGGGATTTTTGGAATGGGTCAAATGCAGATAGAACCTTCTAATTCTAAGAAAAACACTTTTCGCTTAGAATTATAAGGTTCTATCTGCCAAAACATTATTTGAACATTAAATAATAAAAAAATAATGTTGTAACAATGTCTCAACATGTGTTAGAAAGTAAAATGTTATCCTTTCTATGACATTTATTTAATATTTTTTAGCACTTCCATGTATTTAGGACATTTCAAATTAAGCAAGGTAGGTCTAAATATTTTCCCCAGTGCATAATCTTCATTTTTGATACCAATTTGGTGGGTAATTAAACACATTATTGCAGAAATTATACTTTAATCTTTCTTTTGCTTAGACAGAAAGCAGCCACTGTAATACATCCGAGCAGGACTTTATTCCAGCTAAAGTGGGCCAGGTAAAATGGCTTTCTCTCTAGACCTCAATATGGCTGAAATAACATGCAAACGTTTATTGTTGTAATTAAGACCCCATTAATTAAATTGTTAAATATTTGACCTATAAGCCTTAATATGGTAAAAATTAAGACATTTTAAGACTTTAAAAACTGCAAGAAAATCGACATGCTTCAGCAAATTAATTCATAAAGTTTAATAATCATTGAAAAATTATTCACTGACTATATAATTGTCACAGTCTTTGTCTGCACCATTCTGTCTTTGTCATCTTCACTACACTTCCCAGCATCCTCATTGTCTCCACACCTGAACTCACTCCCTCAATCATCCACCTGTTCATCGTCCTGATCATCTGTGTCACCTGTCGTCACCTTGTTAGTGTTCATTTTGTATCTGTATTTAGTTCTCTCTGTTTCAGTCTGTGCTTGTCGGTTCTTGATTATGTTTCATGGATAGTGTGTGTAATCTTCTGCCAGTCTTCCTTGTACCTGTTTGGAGTTTTTGAGTAAATGTTTTGTATTGGAGCTTTGCATCAGCCTCAGCCTGTCTTCATTCCACACTACACCGTGACAGAAGAACTGACCAAACATGGATTTCCCTGCAGTAAGTCTAATGTGCCTTGAGCAGGGAAACAGCTCTCTTGAGGAACACCTGGAGGTTTTCCTGGATTTGGTACCTCAAACCAGTTTCCCAGATGACTGCCTCTGCACGTTTCTATGTGTGGGACTGAACAACACCACTCTAGCCCAGTTGTCTGGGGAACCACCTCAAGGAAGCTTTGCCCAATTTGTGGAGTAGATGCTGGTATCCTGTGGATCATCCTTCACTGTCGATGACGTCACCAGCCCCACTTCTACGCCCGAGGAGCGTCCAGCCCGAGACCGTCTGGCTGAAGGGTCCTCACGCGCCGTGGCCGCCTGAAGGGTCTTCACAATCCTGGCAACGCTTCAGCCTGCTCCGCCCTCGTCCTGCTCCGCCCTGGCCATGCCCTCGTCCTGCTCCGGCCCTGGTCATGCCCTCAGCCTGCTCAGCCACGCCCACATCCTACTCTGCCTTGGCCATGCCCTCGTCCTGCTCCGCCCTGGTCACGCTCTCAGCCTGCTCAGCCACGCCCACATCCTTCTCCACCCTGGTCATGCCCTCGTCCCTGCTCCACCCTGGTCATGCCCTCAGCCTGCTCTGCCACGGTCAGCTCTCAGCCTGCTCTGCCACACCCACATCCTGCTCCGCCCTTGGTCACACCCTCAGCTTGCTCTGCCACGCCCTCGTCCTGCTTCCGCCTCTGGTCACGCCCTCAGCCTGCTCCGCCCTGGAGGCTTCCTGCTCTAATTCAGCCATGCCCCATTGATGTTCTATGCCGCAAGGTTGTGCCTTTGTAAGGAGGCGTCAGTCTTCGTCTGCACCATTCTGTCTTCGTCATCTTCACTACACTTCCCAGCATCCTCTTGTCTCCACACCTGAACTCACTCCCTCAATCATCCACCTGTTCATTGTCCTGATCATCTGTGTCACCTGTCGTCACCTTGTTAGTGTTCATTTTGTATCTGTATTTAGTTCTCTCTGTTTCAGTCTGTGCTTGTCGGTTCTTGATTAGTTTCATGGATAGTCGTCCCCTTGGAATTATAAGGTTCTATCTGACATTTTTGTCAAAATTGAGTTATTCACATATTCTTATTCTGTGACAACTTATTTACGTTATGTGATGTGTTTTTTTAAGTTGTTTCATTGTGGGACTTTTTATCTGAAAAAACAAAAAGGTTCTATCTACAAAGTTCGAACTCTAGCTTGGCTCTGTAAGGTTCTATCTGCATGAGCCAATCGGCACTTCGAAAGATGGCACAGAAGAGGACCAATCAGAATCGGCTTGCTGCGTTTCAGTCGCAAAGTCCGCGACGCCGTTCACTCGCTAACTTCCCTCCGTCTCGGTCACTCTGGATGTATGTCATTGCTTATGTTGCACGAGTGCCCACTACTGGCGGAAACCACAATGAGCTGAACTGGAACGTCCTCCAGAGCCCTTTTGATCACTTTGAACTCGGCTATGTAGCTGATTTATCATTTACTTTTTCTTCCTTTACGGATTTCTTTAATGCAGCATTTCCACGTGTATATAGGTGTGTTTGGGTTATTTTAAAATAAATAAATTATAATTGATATGTCAGAGTGTTTGTTGTGTTGGTGATTAGACGATCTGTGGTTACGTCAAAATCGTACTGCATTGTGGGATATATAGATGCCTGAAGTGCACGTATCAAGTAGACTCGCTCCCTCAGTCTAAATCGAGGGAACGAGTGTCTGTCCATATAAACTTCCCTTGTTCACTTCACGAAGTGGAATGCACTTCAGAATGGCAGCAGGGATTCCCAGGGAAGTGCTTAGAGAAGTTTGCAAGTGCATGTCTAAAAGTGGACTGGAACCAGTCCCGTATGTTGGGTATGAAGACAAGAAGAAACCCCATTTAGACATTATGCTATACATTTACAGTAAATTAAATATTCACTAAATTGTGTAGTCTTATGAAGTGGCTTAACGTTATATTTGGTCATTTTCTTTAGTGTATTGGTTAGTATTATTAATTATTAATAACTGTTATACTAAATTGTACACAAATATGCAGTGAGTAAATTGAATATTTTCAGAAAACCATTCAGACATGCAAGTGTGGATGTGTTGTATGTGTGAGAGAGTATGTATGTGTGAGAGTGTGGTGTGTGAGAGCGTGTGAGTGATAAAAAGGGAGTCTGACATTTTTTGCGATGATTGTCACGGTGTAGTGTGGAATGAAGACAGGCTGAGGCTGACGCAAAGCTCCAATACAAAACATTTACTCAAAAACTCCAAACAGGTACAAGGAAGACTGGCAGAAGATTACACACACCTATCCATGAAACATCATCAAGAACCGACAAGCACAGACTGAAACAGAGAACTAAATACAGATACAAAATGAACACTAACAAGGTGACGACAGGTGACAGATGATCAGGACGATGAACAGGTGGATGATTGAGGGAGTGAGTTCAGGTGTGGAGACAAGAGGATGCTGGGAAGTGTAGTGAAGATGACCAAGACAGACCTGACAGACCCTGGAGGCTGACGAGGCATGGCTGAATTAGAGCAGGAAGCCTCCAGAGCGGAGCAGGACGAGGGCGTGGCGAGAGCAAGCTGAGGGCGTGACCAGGGCGGAGCAGGACGTGGCGGAGCAGGCTGAGGGCGTGACCAGAGTGGAGCAGGCTGAGGGCATGACCAGGGCAGCAGCAGGACGTGATGGAGCAGGCTGAGGGCGTGACCAGGACCGAGCAGGACGAGGGCGTGGTGGAGAATGCTGAAGGGCGTGACCAGAGCGGAGCAGGACGAGGGTGTGGCGGAGCAGGCTGAGGGCGTGACCAGAGCGGAGCAGGACAAGGGTGTGGCGGAGCAGGCTGAGGGCGTGACCAGAGTGGAGCAGGACGTGGGCGTGGCAGAGCAGGCTAAGGGGGTGACCAAGGCGGAGCAGGACGAGGGTGTGGTGGAGCAGGCTGAGGGCGTGACCAGAGTGAAGCAGGACGTGGGCGTGGAAGAGCAGGCTGAGGGGGTGACCAAGGCGGAGCAGGACGTGGGTGTGGCGGAGCAGGCTGAGGGCGTGACCCAGAGTGGAGCAGGACGTGGGCATGGCAGAACAGGCTGAGGGAGTGACCAAGGCGGAGCAGGACGTGGGTGTGGCGGAGCAGGCTGAGGGCGTGACCAGAGTGGAGCAGGACAAGGGCGTGGTGGAGCAGGCTGAGGGCATGTCCAGGGCAGAGCAGGATGAGGGCGTGGTGGAGCAGGCTGAGGGCGTGTCCAGGGCGGAGCAGGACGTGGGTGTGGCGGAGCAGGCTGAGGGCGTGACCAGGGCGGAGCAGGACGTGGACATGGCGGAGCAGGCTGAGGGCGTTGCCAGGATGGTGAAGACCCTTCAGGCAGCCACCGCGTCTCGGGCTGGACGGCCTTGGGCGTTGGAGTGGGGCTGGTGACGTCATCGACAGTGAAGGATGATCCACAGGATACCAGCATCTACTCCACAAATTGGGCAAAGCTTCCTTGAGGTGGTTCCCCAGACAACTGGGCTAGAGTGGTGTTGTTCAGTCCCACAGGGCGGAGCAGGCTGAGAGCGTTGCCAGGATGGTGAAGACCCTTCAGGCGGCCACGGCGGTGAGGACCCTTCAGGCGGACGGTCTCGGGCGTTGAAGTGGGGCTGGTGACGTCATCGACAGTGAAGGATGATCCACAGGATACCAGCATCTACTCCACAAATTGGGCAAAGCTTCCTTGAGGTGGTTTCCCAGACAACTGGGCTAGAGTGGTGTTTCAGTCCCACACATAGAAACGTGCAGAGGCAGTCATCTGGGAAACTGGTTTGAGGCACCAAATCCAGGAAATCCTCCAGGTGTTCCTCAAGAGAGCTGTTTCCCTGCTCAAGAAACATTAGACTTACTGCAGTGAAATCCATGTTTGGTCAGTTCTTCTGTCACAGTGAAGTGTGGAATGAAGACAGGCTGAGGCTGACACAAAGCTCCAATACAAAGCATTTACTCAAAAACTCCAAACAGGTAGGAAGACTGGCAGAAAATTACACACACACACTATCCATGAAACATAATCAAGAACTGAAAAGCACAGACTGAAACAGAGAGAACTAAATACAGATACAAAATGAACACTAACAAGGTGACGACAGGTGACACAGATGATCAGGACGATGAACAGGTGGATGATTGAGGGAGTGAGTTCAGGTGTGGAGACATGCTGGGAGGATGCTGGGAAGTGTAGTGAAGATGTCCAAGACAGAATGGTGCAGACAAAGACTGTGACAATTATATAGTCAGTGAATAATTTTTCAATGATTATTAAACTTTATGAATTAATTTGCTGAAGCATGTCGATTTTCTTGCAGTTTTTAAAGTCTTAAAATGTCTTAATTTTTACCATATTAAGGCTTATAGGTCAAATATTTAACAATTTAATTAATGGGGTCTTAATTACAACAATAAACGTTTGCATGTTATTTCAGCCATATTGAGGTCTAGAGAGAAAGCCATTTTACCTGGCCCACTTTAGCTGGAATAAAGTCCTGCTCGGATGTTTTACAGTGGCTGCTTTCTGTCTAAGCAAAAGAAAGATTAAAGTATAATTTCTGCAATAATGTGTTTAATTACCCACCAAATTGGTATCAAAAATGAAGATTATGCACTGGGGAAATATTTAGACCTACCTTGCTTAATTTGAAATGTCCTAAATCACGGAAGTGCTAAAAAATATTAAATAAATGTCATGTTGTGTCTAAAATGTCTAAAATATTCAATTTACTCACTGCATATTTGTATAATTCAGATAATAATAACTATAATAATTAATAGTTAAAATAGTAAAAAATAGTTATTAATAATAATCTCATTAATAATAATAACCAATATAAAGAAAATTACAAAATATAAAGTTAAGCCTACTTAGTGAAGTTCATAAGACTACACAATTTAGTGAATATTTAATTTACTGTAAATGTATAGCATTTATGCCTTTATGGGGTTTTCTTGTCTTCAAGGAAAAAGCCTGCAACCTAACATATAAAGTTGATTCTGATTGGTCATCTTCTGTGCATTCGAAGTGCTGATTGGCTCATGCAGATAGAACCTTATAGAGCCATGTTAGAATTCAACTTTGTAGATATAACCTTTTTGTTTTTTCAATAAAAAGTCCCACAATGAACACAACTTAAAAAACAACATCACATAACGTAAATAAGTTGTCACAGACCAAGAATATGTGAATAACTCAATTTTGACCAAAATATCAGATAAAACCATATAATTCCAAGGGGACGATGTGCCTGACAAGACATCAGTTGAGTTAACCTAATGACGCAGATTTACGTACATTCAAAGAATAAAAAAGGCATTCGATTTTGAGACCGTAACATTATGGGAAAATTCAGGAAGATATTGACAGAAATCTAACACAGACTGGATGTATTAAGGCAAGATTTCCCAGCGGAGGATCTGGTAATCGTTCCATCTTCTCATGAACTACTTGTTTCGCAAATCACACACTCTGGTTCGGTTAATTAAACCCAAAACACATCTGTGAGTATCGAGAGGGGAAGCACACTGTTATTCTGAGTAACACGCTCATTCTCAGCCGTGTAAAACTATTACTGAACACGCGGAGCACAACAGGATATTTCCCACTCAGCCTCACGCCAGCCTCAGGCAGTACTGGCCTGCGCTGGCCATTCCCCAACACCCAGTTGCCATTCAGCACACATGTGAATAGTTTTTGAGGAAAAACAAGTTTAACACTGGCTCAGACAGCCGTTGGGGATGATTAGGTGCTGTTTGGCCCTGCAGGTGTCCGGGCAGCACTCTCCGATGTCCGTTCCGGATCCAAGGGGTGTGCGTGAGCACATGGTTTGGGATGGGATGAGATGAACGTATAAGAAGCACTGCCTCAGGGGAGAGAACCGAGACATCCGGACGAAAGGCATGAGGTTTGACTCAAAACGAAACCCTGGATCTAGATTTAGAGAATTCAGCGCCTGTAAAACTCATCCTAGATGAAAGTGTGGGACATGTTAAGCCATAACTGTCATGTCCAGTAACATATCGAAAAAACACGAAAACAGAGGAAAACTCAGAGAAAGCTTTGGTGGTACAAGCTACAGATCAGCAACTGTGCCGAAAAAAAGTGAACAGCAAGAGTGCAAATAAGACCCACCCCCCCCCCCACACACACACACACACACACACACACACACACCTACGCACACAAACACACACACATACACAGAGAAACTGGCAAGAAAATGAGAAAATGCAAAATAAAATCAACAAATAAAAAAAAGTCTTGCTCAAATGCACACACATGTACACATACACACTACAGTCAGTTTGTGAATCTCAACAAAACCAGATCCTGGTCACCATTCACCCCAAATTATAAAGCAGGAAATATAAAGACTTATACCTGAGTGCAAAATGAGGCTCAGGCCCTTCAGAGCTGAGATATTGAGACATTTATAATGGCCTAAATCCCCAGAAAAAAATGACAGGGGGACCCCTGTCTCTTTTCTGGGATTTATGCCATTATAAATGTCTCAATATCTCAGCTCTGGAAGGGCCTAGAGCCTCCATTTTTGCATTCAGGTCTAAGTCTCATGGCCCTCTATCAGAATCCAGAGTTTCAAGAAGATCAGAGAAACTCAGAAATTTCTACTGAAAAAAAGAAATGACAGGGGTACCCCTGTCGTTTTTTTGGGAATTATGCCATTATAAATGTCTCAATATCTCAGCTCTGGGAAGGGCCTAGAGCCTCCATTTTTGCACTCAGGTCTAAGTCTCATGGCCCTCTATCAGAATCCAGAGTTTCAAGAAGATCAGAGAAACTCAAAATTTTGACCCAGAAAAAAAAATGACAGGGGTACCCCTGTCGTTTTTTCTGGGATTTATGCCATTATAAATGTCTCAATATCTCAGCTCTGGAAGGGCCTAGAGCCTCCATTTTTGCACTCAGGTCTAAGTCGCATGGCCCTCTATCAGAATCCAGAGTTTCAAGAAGATCAGAGAAACTCAAAATTTTGACCCAGAAAAAAAAATGACAGGGGTACCCCTGTCATTTTTTTCTGGATTTATGCCATTATAAATGTCTCAATATCTCAGCTCTGGAAGGGCCTAGAGCCTCCATTTTTGCACTCAGGTCTAAGTCGCATGGCCCTCTATCAGAATCCAGAGTTTCAAGAAGATCAGAGAAACTCAAAATTTTGACCCAGAAAAAAAAATGACAGGGGTACCCCTGTCGTTTTTTCTGGGATTTATGCCATTATAAATGTCTCAATATCTCAGCTCTGGAAGGGCCTAGAGCCTCCATTTTTGCACTCAGGTCTAAGTCTCATGGCCCTCTATCAGAATCCAGAGTTTCAAGAGATCAGAGAAACTCAAAATTTCGACCCAGAAAAAAAAAAATGACAGGGGTACCCCTGTCTTTTTTTGTGGGATTTATGCCATTATAAATGTCTCAATATCTCAGCTCTGGAAGGGCCTAGAGCCTCCATTTTTGCACTCAGGTCTAAGTCTCATGGCCCTCTATCAGAATCCAGAGTTTCAAGAAGATCAGAGAAACTCAAAATTTTGACCCTGAAAAAAAAAATGACAGGGGTACCCCTGTCGTTTTTTTCTGGGATTTATGCCATTATAAATGTCTCAATATCTCAGCTCTGGAAGGGCCTAGAGCCTCCATTTTTGCACTCAGGTCTAAGTCTCATGGCCCTCTATCAGAATCCAGAGTTTCAAGAAGATCAGAGAAACTCAAAATTTTGACCCAGAAAAAAAAAATGACAGGGGTACCCCTGTCGTTTTTTCTGGGATTTATGCCATTATAAATGTCTCAATATCTCAGCTCTGGAAGGGTCTAGAGCCTCCATTTTTGCACTCAGGTCTAAGTCTCATGGCCCTCTATCAGAATCCAGAGTTTCAAGAAGATCAGAGAAACTCAAAATTTTGACCCAGAAAAAAAAATGACAGGGGTACCCCTGTCATTTTTTCTGGGATTTATGCCATTATAAATGTCTCAATATCTCAGCTCTGGAAGGGCCTAGAGCCTCCATTTTTGCACTCAGGTCTAAGTCGCATGGCCCTCTATCAGAATCCAGAGTTTCAAGAAGATCAGAGAAACTCAAAATTTCGACCCAGAAAAAAAATGACAGGGGTACCCCTGTCGTTTTTTCTGGGATTTATGCCATTATAAATGTCTCAATATCTCAGCTCTGGAAGGGCCTAGAGCCTCCATTTTTGCACTCAGGTCTAAGTCTCATGGCCCTCTATCAGAATCCAGAGTTTCAAGAAGATCAGAGAAACTCAAAATTTTGACCCAGAAAAAAAAAATGACAGGGGTACCCCTGTCATTTTTTCTGGGATTTATGCCATTATAAATGTCTCAATATCTCAGCTCTGGAAGGGTCTAGAGCCTCCATTTTTGCACTCAGGTCTAAGTCTCATGGCCCTCTATCAGAATCCAGAGTTTCAAGAAGATCAGAGAAACTCAAAATTTTGACCCAGAAAAAAAAATGACAGGGGTACCCCTGTCGTTTTTTCTGGGATTTATGCCATTATAAATGTCTCAATATCTCAGCTCTGGAAGGGCCTAGAGCCTCCATTTTTGCATTCAGGTTTAAGTTGACATTGCCCTCTATCAGAATTCAGAGTTTCAAGAAGATCAGAGAAACTCAGGAGTTTGCAACCCAGAAAAAAATGACAGGGGTACCCCTGTCACTTTTTTCTGGGATTTATGCCATTATAAATGTCTCAATATCTCAGCTCTGGAAGGGCCTAGAGCCTCCATTTTTGCACTCAGGTCCAAGTATCATGGCCCTCTATCAGAATCCAGAGACTCAGGAGAAGAGATCAGAGAAACTCCAAATTTTGACCCAAAAAAAAAAGTGACAAGGGGTACCCCTGATCTGTTCTCCTGGGATTTATGCCATTATAAATGTCTCAGATATCTCAGCTCTGGAAAGGGCCTAGAGCCTCCATTTCTGCACTCAGGTCTAAGTCGCATGGCCCTCTATCAGAATTCAGAGTTTCAAGAAGATCAGAGAAACTCAAAATTTCTACCGCAGAAAAATGACAGGGGTACCCCTGTCAGTTTTTTCTCTGGGATTTATGCCATTATAAATGTCTCAATATCTCAGCTCTGGAAGGGCCTCAGAGGCCTCCAGTTTTGCACTCTAGGTCTAAGCTCTCGCAGTGTTTCGCCCTTCTGTCAGAATTCCGAATTTCCATTGAAGATCAGAGAAACTCAAAATTCCGACCCAGAAAAAAAATGACAGGGGTACCCCTGTCATTTTTTATGGGATTTATGCCATTATAAATGTCTCAATATCTCAGCTCTGGAAGGGCCTAGAGCCTCCATTTTTGCACTCAGGTCTAAGTCGCATGGCCCTCTATCAGAATCCAGAGTTTCAAGAAGATCAGAGAAACTCAAAATTTCGACCCAGAAAAAAAAAATGACAGGGGTACCCCTGTCGTTTTTTCTGGGATTTATGCCATTATAAATGTCTCAATATCTCAGCTCTGGAAGGGCCTAGAGCCTCCATTTTTGCACTCAGGTCTAAGTCTCATGGCCCTCTATCAGAATCCAGAGTTTCAAGAAGATCAGAGAAACTCAAAATTTTGACCCAGAAAAAAAAAATGACAGGGGTACCCCTGTCATTTTTTCTGGGATTTATGCCATTATAAATGTCTCAATATCTCAGCTCTGGAAGGGCCTAGAGCCTCCATTTTTGCACTCAGGTCTAAGTCTCATGGCCCTCTATCAGAATCCAGAGTTTCAAGAAGATCAGAGAAACTCAAAATTTTGACCCAGAAAAAAAAATGACAGGGGTACCCCTGTCATTTTTTCTGGGATTTATGCCATTATAAATGTCTCAATATCTCAGCTCTGGAAGGGTCTAGAGCCTCCATTTTTGCACTCAGGTCTAAGTCGCATGGCCCTCTATCAGAATCCAGAGTTTCAAGAAGATCAGAGAAACTCAAAATTTTTGACCCAGAAAAAAAATGACAGGGGTACCCCTGTCATTTTTTGGGGATTTATGCCATTATAAATGTCTCAGATCTCAGCTCTGGAAGGGCCTAGAGCCTCCATTTTTGCACTCAGGTCAAAGTACTCATGGCCCTCTATCAGAATCCAGAGTTTCAAGAAGATCAGAGAAACTCAAAATTTTGACCCAGAAAAAAAAAGTGACAGGGGTACCCCTGTCGTTTTTTCTGGGATTTATGCCATTATAAATGTCTCAATATCTCAGCTCTGGAAGGGCCTAGAGCCTCCATTTTTGCACTCAGGTCTAAGTCTCATGGCCCTCTATCAGAATCCAGAGTTTCAAGAAGATCAGAGAAACTCAAAATTTTGACCCAGAAAAAAAAAATGACAGGGGTACCCCTGTCATTTTTTCTGGGATTTATGCCATTATAAATGTCTCAATATCTCAGCTCTGGAAGGGTCTAGAGCCTCCATTTTTGCACTCAGGTCTAAGTCTCATGGCCCTCTATCAGAATCCAGAGTTTCAAGAAGATCAGAGAAACTCAAAATTTTGACCCAGAAAAAAAAATGACAGGGGTACCCCTGTCATTTTTTCTGGGATTTATGCCATTATAAATGTCTCAATATCTCAGCTCTGGAAGGGTCTAGAGCCTCCATTTTTGCACTCAGGTCTAAGTCTCATGGCCCTCTATCAGAATCCAGAGTTTCAAGAAGATCAGAGAAACTCAAAATTTTGAACCCAGAAAAAAAAATGACAGGGGTACCCTGTCATTTTTGTGGGATTTATGCCATTATAAATGTCTCAATATCTCAGCTCTGGAAGGGTCTAGAGCCTCCATTTTTGCACTCAGGTCTAAGTCGCATGGCCCTCTATCAGAATCCAGAGTTTCAAGAAGATCAGAGAAACTCAAAATTTTGACCCAGAAAAAAAAATGACAGGGGTACCCCTGTCTTTTTTTCTGGGATTTATGCCATTATAAATGTCTCAATATCTCAGCTCTGGAAGGGCCTAGAGCCTCCATTTTTGCACTCAGGTCTAAGTCTCATGGCCCTCTATCAGAATCCAGAGTTTCAAGAAGATCAGAGAAACTCAAAATTTTGACCCAAAAAAAAAATGACAGGGGTACCCCTGTCGTTTTTTCTGGGATTTATGCCATTATAAATGTCTCAATATCTCAGCTCTGGAAGGGCCTAGAGCCTCCATTTTTGCACTCAGGTCTAAGTCTCATGGCCCTCTATCAGAATCCAGAGTTTCAAGAAGATCAGAGAAACTCAAAATTTTGACCCAGAAAAAAAAATGACAGGGGTACCCCTGTCATTTTTTCTGGGATTTATGCCATTATAAATGTCTCAATATCTCAGCTCTGGAAGGGTCTAGAGCCTCCATTTTTGCACTCAGGTCTAAGTCGCATGGCCCTCTATCAGAATCCAGAGTTTCAAGAAGATCAGAGAAACTCAAAATTTCGACCCAGAAAAAAAATGACAGGGGTACCCCTGTCTTTTTTTCTGGGATTTATGCCATTATAAATGTCTCAGATATCTCAGCTCTGGAAGGGCCTAGAGCCTCCATTTTTGCACTCAGGTCCAAGTCTCATGGCCCTCTATCAGAATCCAGAGTTTCAAGAAGATCCAGAGAAACTCAAAATTTCTACCCCAGAAAAAAAGTGACAAGGGTACCCCTGTCGTTTTTTCTGGGATTTATGCCATTATAAATGTCTCAATATCTCAGCTCTGGAAGGGTCTAGAGCCTCCATTTTTGCACTCAGGTCTAAGTCGCATGGCCCTCTATCAGAATCCAGAGTTTCAAGAAGATCAGAGAAACTCAAAATTTTGACCCAGAAAAAAAAATGACAGGGGTACCCCTGTCGTTTTTTCTGGGATTTATGCCATTATAAATGTCTCAATATCTCAGCTCTGGAAGGGCCTAGAGCCTCCATTTTTGCACTCAGGTCTAAGTCTCATGGCCCTCTATCAGAATCCAGAGTTTCAAGAAGATCAGAGAAACTCAAAATTTCGACCCAGAAAAAAAAAATGACAGGGGTACCCCTGTCATTTTTTCTGGGATTTATGCCATTATAAATGTCTCAATATCTCAGCTCTGGAAGGGTCTAGAGCCTCCATTTTTGCACTCAGGTCTAAGTCTCATGGCCCTCTATCAGAATCCAGAGTTTCAAGAAGATCAGAGAAACTCAAAATTTCTGACCCAGAAAAAAAATGACAGGGGTACCCCTGTCTTTTTTTCTGGATTTATGCCATTATAAATGTCTCAATATCTCAGCTCTGGAAGGGCCTAGAGCCTCCATTTTTGCACTCAGGTCTAAGTCTCATGGCCCTCTATCAGAATCCAGAGTTTCAAGAAGATCAGAGAAACTCAAAATTTTGACCCAGAAAAAAAATGACAGGGGTCCCTGCGTCTTTTTTTGTGGGATTTATGCCATTATAAATGTCTCAATATCTCAGCTCTGGAAGGGCCTAGAGCCTCCATTTTTGCACTCAGGTCTAAGTCTCATGGCCCTTTATCAGAATCCAGAGTTTCAAGAAGATCAGAGAAACTCAAAATTTCCCAACCCAGAAAAAAAAATGACAGGGGTACCCCTGTCTGTTTTTCTGGGATTTATGCCATTATAAATGTCTCAATATCTCAGCTCTGGAAGGGCCTCAGAGCCTCCATTTTTGCACTCAGGTCTAAGTCTCATGGCCCTCTATCAGAATCCAGAGTTTCAAGAAGATCAGAGAAACTCAAAATTTTGACCCAGAAAAAAAATGACAGGGGTACCCCTGTCGTTTTTTATGGGATTTATGCCATTATAAATGTCTCAATATCTCAGCTCTGGAAGGGCCTAGAGCCTCCATTTTTGCACTCAGGTCTAAGTCTCATGGCCCTCTATCAGAATCCAGAGTTTCAAGAAGATCAGAGAAACTCAAAATTTTGAGCCCCAGAAAAAAAAGATGACAGGGGTACCCCTGTCGTTTTTTCTGGGATTTATGCCATTATAAATGTCTCAATATCTCAGCTCTGGAAGGGCCTAGAGCCTCCATTTTTGCACTCAGGTCTAAGTCTCATGGCCCTCTATCAGAATCCAGAGTTTCAAGAAGATCAGAGAAACTCAAAATTTTGACCCAGAAAAAAAAATGACAGGGGTACCCCTGTCGTTTTTTCTGGGATTTATGCCATTATAAATGTCTCAATATCTCAGCTCTGGAAGGGCCTAGAGCCTCCATTTTTGCACTCAGGTCTAAGTCTCATGGCCCTCTATCAGAATCCAGAGTTTCAAGAAGATCAGAGAAACTCAAAATTTTGACCCAGAAAAAAAAAATGACAGGGGTACCCCTGTCATTTTTTCTGGGATTTATGCCATTATAAATGTCTCAATATCTCAGCTCTGGAAGGGTCTAGAGCCTCCATTTTTGCACTCAGGTCTAAGTCGCATGGCCCTCTATCAGAATCCAGAGTTTCAAGAAGATCAGAGAAACTCAAAATTTTGACCCAGAAAAAAAAATGACAGGGGTACCCCTGTCGTTTTTTCTGGGATTTATGCCATTATAAATGTCTCAATATCTCAGCTCTGGAAGGGCCTAGAGCCTCCATTTTTGCACTCAGGTCTAAGTCTCATGGCCCTCTATCAGAATCCAGAGTTTCAAGAAGATCAGAGAAACTCAAAATTTTGACCCAGAAAAAAAAAAATGACAGGGGTACCCCTGTCATTTTTTCTGGGATTTATGCCATTATAAATGTCTCAATATCTCAGCTCTGGAAGGGCCTAGAGCCTCCATTTTTGCACTCAGGTCTAAGTCTCATGGCCCTCTATCAGAATCCAGAGTTTCAAGAAGATCAGAGAAACTCAAAATTTTGACCCAGAAAAAAAAATGACAGGGGTACCCCTGTCATTTTTTCTGGGATTTATGCCATTATAAATGTCTCAATATCTCAGCTCTGGAAGGGCCTAGAGCCTCCATTTTTGCACTCAGGTCTAAGTCTCATGGCCCTCTATCAGAATCAGAGTTTTCAAGAAGATCAGAGAACTCAAAATTTTGACCAAAAAAAAAAAAAAAAATGACAGGGGTACCCCTGTCATTTTCTGGACTTATGCCATTATAATGTCTCAATTCAGCTCTGGAAGGGTCTGAGCCTCCATTTTGGACTAGGTCTAACTGCATGGCCCTCTCAGAATCCAAGTTTCAAGAAGATCACAGAAACTCAACTCTCCACCCAAAACCAGGACCCTGTCTTTTTTTATGGGAATTTATGCCATTATAAATGTCTCAATATCTCAGCTCTGGAAGGGCCTCAGCCTCATTTTTGCACTCAGGTCCAAGTATCATGGCCCTCCATCAGAATCCAAGTTTAGAGATGGAGAAGACTCCAAAATACCAAAAAAAAATGAAAGGGGTACACCTGTCGTTTTTATGGGAATTATGCCATTATAAATGTCTCAATATCTCAGCTCTGGAAGGGCCTAGAGCCTCCATTTTTGCACTCAGGTCTAAGTCGCATGGCCCTCTATCAGAATCCAGAGTTTCAAGAAGATCAGAGAAACTCAAAATTTCGACCTGAGAAAAAAATGACAGGGGTACCCCTGTCATTTTTTCTGGGATTTATGCCATTATAAATGTCTCAATATCTCAGCTCTGGAAGGGTCTAGAGCCTCCATTTTTGCACTCAGGTCTAAGTCGCATGGCCCTCTATCAGAATCCAGAGTTTCAAGAAGATTAGAGAAACTCAAAATTTCAACCCAGAAAAAAAATGACAGGGGTACCCCTGTCTGTTTTTCTGGGATTTATGCCATTATAAATGTCTCAATATCTCAGCTCTGGAAGGGCCTCAGAGCCTCCATATTTGCACTCAGGTCTAAGTCTCATGGCCCTCTCAGGAATCCAGAGTTTCAAGAAGATCAGAGAAACTCAAAATTTCTGACCCCAGAAAAAAAAAAATGACAGGGGTACCCCTGTCATTTTTTCTGGGATTTATGCCATTATAAATGTCTCAATATCTCAGCTCTGGAAGGGCCTAGAGCCTCCATTTTTGCACTCAGGTCTAAGTCTCATGGCCCTACTGATCAGAATCCAGAGTTTCACAGAAGATCAGAGAAACTCAAAATTTTGCACCGCCAAAAAGAAAATGACAGGGGTACCCCTGTGGATTTATGTGCCATTTTATGTGTCTCAATATCTCAGCTCTGGAAAGGTCTGAGGCCTCCATTTTTGCACTCAGGTCTAAGTCTCATCACCCTCTAGCAGAAT